>NC_054764.1:778787-841660 GCF_003957565.2 Taeniopygia guttata
CCAAAAAACCCCCAAAAACACCCCAAAAATAACCCCAAAAATAACCCATCACCGTCATCCGGGGCCTGGCGGGGTCCCTGCGCCTCAGTGAGCCCAAAAACCCCCAAAAACACCCCAAAAATAACCCCAAATCCCCCCATCACCGTCATCCGGGGCCTGGCGGGGTCCCTGCGCCTCAGTGAGCCCAAAAACCCCCAAAATCACCCCAAAAATAACCCCAAAAATAACCCATCACCGTCATCCGGGGCCTGGCGGGATCCCTGCGCCTCAGTGAGCCCAAAAACCCCCAAAATCACCCCAAAAATAACCCCAAAAATAACCCAAATCCCCCCATCACCGTCATCCGGGGCCTGGCGGGGTCCCTGCGCCTCAGTGAGCCCAAAAACCCCCAAAATCACCCCAAAAATAACCCAAACCCCCAAAATGACCCAAACCCCAAAATGACCCAAACCCCCAAAATGACCCAAACCCCCCAAAATGACCCAAACCTGAAAATGACCCAAACCCCTGAAATGACCCAAACTCCCCAAAATGACCCAAACCCCCCGAAATGACCCAAACCCTGAAATGACCCCAACCCCCCCGAAATGACCCAAACCCTCCAAAATGACCCAAACTCCCCAAAATGACCCAAACCCCAAAATGACCCAAACCCCCCAAAATGACCCAAACCCCCAGAATGCCCCAAACTCCCCAAAATGACCCAAACCCGCTGTTTTTTTGTCTGTTTTTGGCAGACCTGGGGCTGTTCAGCACCAAGACCCTGGTGGAGATTCCCTGTCCCAGTCCCTGTCCCTGTCCCTGTCCCCTGACACCCCTGGGGCCCCCCAAAATGCCCCAAACCCCCCAAAATGACCCAAATCCGCTGGTTTTTTGGCAGACCTGGGGCTGTTCAGCACCAAGACCCTGGTGGAGATTCCCCATCCCCGTCCCTGTCCCTGTCCCTGTCCCTGTCCCTGTCCCTGTCCCTGTCCCCTTCTGACCCCTGACACCCCCCAGTCCCTGAGGCCCCCCGAAATGCCCCAAGCCCCCCAAAATGCCCCAAACCCCCCAAAATGACCCAAACCCGCTGTTTTTTTGGGCAGACCTGGGGCTGTTCAGCACCAAGACCCTGGTGGAGATTCCCTGTCCCTGTCCCCATCCCTGTCCCTGTCCCTGACCCCTGACACACCTGGGGACCCCTGAAATGCCCCAAACTCCCCAAAATGACCCAAACCTGCTGTTTTTTGTCTGTGTTTGCAGACCTGGGTCTGTTCAGCACCAAGACCCTGGTGGAGATTCCCTGTCCCTGTCCCTGTCCCTGTCCCTGTCCCTGTCCCCTGACACCCCCTGTCCCCCTGGGGCCCCCCGAAATGACCCAAACTCCCCAAAATGACCCAAACCCCCCAAAATGACCCAAACCCGCTGTTTTTTTCTCTATTTTGCAGACCTGGGTCTGTTCAGCACCAAGACCCTGGTGGAGGCCAGCGGGGAGCACGCCGTGGAGGTGCGCACGCAGGTGCAGCAGCCCTCGGACCAGAACTGGGACCTGTCGGGCACGCGGCAGGTGTGGCCCTGCGAGAGCAGCCGCTCCCACACCACCATCGCCAAGTACGCCCAGTACCAGGCCAGCTCCTTCCAGGAGTCCCTGCAGGTGAGGGACAGGGACAGGGGACATGTGGGGACACCTGGGGACACCTGGGGACACACCCCGGGGACAGAGCACAGACCCCACACCAGTGTCTCCCAGTACGCCCAGTACCAGGCCAGCTCCTGCCAGGAGTCCCTGCAGGTGAGGGACAGGGACTGGGACACCTGGGGACACCTGGGGACACACCCAGGGGACAGGGGACACAGAGGGGACACTGACAGGACATGGGGACACACCCTGGGGTCACAGCACAGACCCCACACCACCATCGCCAAGTACGCCCAGTACCAGGCCAGCTCCTTCCAGGAGTCCCTGCAGGTGAGGGACAGGGACAGGGGACACATGGGGACACGTGGGGACACGTGGGGACACGTGGGGACACGTGGGGACACAGCACAGACCCCACACCAGCGTCTCCCAGTACCCCCAGTACAGGTGAGCTCCTGCCACGAGTCCCTGCAGGTGACAGGGAAGGGGACAGGTGACACGTGGGGACAGCACAGGGGACAGAGGGCTCAGGGGGACACGGGGGATGCAGGGGACTCGTGTCCCCAGGTGTCCCACAGTGTCCCCAAGGTGTCCCCAGGTGTCCCCAGGGTGCCCCCAGGTGTCCCACGGTGTCCCCAGGGAGTCTCAGGAGTCCTCAGAGTGTCCCCAAGTGTCCCCTGGTGGCTCTGAGGTGTCCCCCGGTGTCCCCAAGGAGCCCCAAGTGTCCCCGAGTGTCCCTAGGGTGTCCCCAAGGAGCCCCAGGAGTCCTCAGGGTGTCCCCTGGTGGCTCTGAGGTGTCCCCAGGGTGTCCCCAAGGAGCCCCAAGTGTCCCCTGGTGTCCCCAAGGAGCCCCAAGTGTCCCCTGGTGTCCCTGAGTGTCCCTTGCTGTGCTGGGGGTGTGTCCTGGAGCCCCCAGGATGTCCCCAAGTGTCCCCTGGAATGTCTTGAGTGTCCCCAAGTGTCCCCCAGCATCCTTAGGTGGCACCTGAGGTGGCAGTGGGGTGGCAGTGGGGTGGCACTGGGGTGGCACTGGGTGGCACTGGGGTGACACTGGGTGGCACTGAGGTGACACTGGGGGCTGTGGTGACATTGGGGTGGCACTGGGTGGCACTGGGGTGGCACTGGGGGCTGAGGTGGCACTGGGGTGGCACTGGGGTGACACTGGGTGGCACTGAGGTGACACTGGGGGCTGAAGTGACACTGGGGTGGCACTGGGGTGGCACTGGGGTGGCACTGGGTGGCACTGGGGGCTGAGGTGACACCGAGGTGGCACTGAGGTGACACTGAGGTGACACTGGGGTGGCACTGGGTGGCACTGGGTGGCACTGAGGTGGCACTGGGGTGGCACTGGGTGGCACTGGGGTGGCACTGAGGTGACACTGGGGTGACACTGAGGTGACACTGGGTGGCACTGGGGTGGCACTGAGGTGACACTGGGTGGCACTGGGGTGGCACTGGGTGGCACTGGGGGTTGGGGTGGCACTGGGTGACACTGAGGTGACACCGAGGTGGCACTGAGGTGACACTGAGGTGACACTGAGGTGGCACTGAGGTGACACTGGGGTGACACTGAGGTGGCACTGGGTGACACTGGGGTGGCACTGGGGGTTGGGGTGGCACTGGGTGGCACTGGGGTGGCACTGAGGCGACACCGGGGTGGCACTGGGGTGGCATTGGGGGCTGAGGTGGCACTGGGTGGCACTGGGTGGCACTGGGTGACACTGGGGTGGCACTGGGGTGGCACTGGGGTGGCACTGGGTGGCACTGGGGGCTGAAGTGGCACCGAGGTGACACTGAGGTGGCATTGGGTGGCACTGGGGTGGCACTGGAGGCTGAGGTGGCACTGGGGTGGCAGTGAGGTGGCACTGGGGTGACACTGAGGTGACACTGGGGGCTGGGGTGGCACTGAGGTGGCACTGGGTGGCACTGGGGGCTGAGGTGGCACTGGGTGGCACTGGGTGGCACTGGGGGCTGAGGTGACACCGAGGTGGCACTGAGGTGGCACTGGGTGGCACTGGGTGGCACTGGGTGGCACTGTCCCCGCAGGAGGACAAGGACAGTGAGGATGAGGAGGCCGAGGAACCCGACAGCACCACCGAGACCCCGCCCAGGTGAGGCCACCCCCTGTCCCCTCTTGGGGACAACGTGTCACCCCCTCCCCGCCCGGCGGGAGGGTCCCGCTGTCCCCAGGGTCCCCAGGGTGTCCCCAAGGGTCCCCAGGGTGTCCCCAGGGTGTTACTGTGTCCCTGTTGGGGGGGTCCCAATGTCCCCAGGGGGGTCCCAATGTCCCCAAGGGTCCCCACGGTGTCACTGTGTCACTGGGGGGGGGTCCTAATGTCCCCAAAGGGGTCCTGGTGTCCTTTGGGGGGTCCCAATGTCCTCGGGGTGTCCCCAGGGTGTCACTGTGTTACTGGGGGGGTGTCCTGATGTCCCCAGGGTGTCCCTGTGGGGGTCCCCAGGGTGTCCCCAGGGTGTCCCCAGGGTGTCCTCGGGGTGTCCCTGTGTCCCTGGGGGGGTGTCCTGGTGTCCCCAGGGTGTCCCCAGGGTGTCCTCGGGGTGTCCCTGTGTCCCTGTGGGGGTCCCCAGGGTGTCCCCAGGGTGTCCCCAGGGTGTCACTGTGGGGGTCCCAATGTCCCCAGGGGGGTCCCAATGTCCCCAAGGTTCCCCAGGGTGTCACTGTGTCACTGTGGGGGGGGGGTCATAATGTCCCCAAAGGGGTCCCGGTGTCCCCAGGGGGGTCCCAATGTCCCCAGGGTGTCCCCAGGGGGGTCCCAATGTCCCCAAGGGTCCCCAGGGTGTCCCCAGGGTGTCCCCGTGTCCCCGGGGGGGTGTCCTGGTGTCCCCAAAGGGTCCCCGGGGTGTCCCCAGGGTGTCATTGTGGGGGTCCCAATGTCCCCAGGGGGGTCCTAATGTCCCCAAGGGTCCCCAGGGTGTCCCTGTGTCACTGTGGGGGGGGGGTCCCAATGTCCCTAAGGCGTCCGGGTGTCCTTTGGGGGGGTCCCAATGTCCCCAGGGTGTCCCTGTGTCCCCAGGGTGTCCCCAAGCCCAAGGGGGGGTGACACGTCCCCCTCGGGGACCCCGTCCCCGCCCCCCGTGACCCCGTGTCCCCCCCAGCCCCCCCGACCAGAAATCCCACCAGATCATCAAGTTCGGGACCAACATCGACCTCTCGGACGCCAAGAGGTGACACCGGGGACAGCGGGGACACCGGGGACACCGGGGACAGCGGGGGGACAGTGGGGACACCAGGGACAGCGGGGACAGCGGGGACAGCGGGGTGGCACTGGGGACAGCGGGGGGACACTGGGGTGGGGTGGGGGACAGCAGGGACAGCAGGGTGTCACTGGGGTGGCACTGGGGTGGGGGACAGCGGGGACACCGGGGTGGCACTAGGGTGGGGGACAGCAGGGACACTGGGGTGGCACTGGGGACAGTGGGAGGACAGTGGGGACAGCGGGGTGGCACCAGGGTGACACCAGGGACAGCGGGGGGACACTGGGGTGGCACTGGGGTGGGGGACACCGGGGACAGCAGGGTGGCACCAGGGTGACACCGGGGACAGTGGAGTGACACCAGGGTGACACCGGAGTGGGGGGGACAGTGGGGTGGCACTGGGGACAGCGGGGGGACAGTGGGGACAGCAGGGGGACAGCGGGGACAGCGGGGGGACAATGGGGACAGCTGGGGACAGCGGGGACAGCGGGGGGACACTGGGGACAGCTGGGACACTGGGGTGGCACCAGGGTGACACTGGGGACAGTGGGGGGACACTGGGGTGGCACTGGGGTGACTGCAGGGTCACCTGTGGGTGAATTTGGGGCTCAGGGTCACCTGTGGGGTGAGTTTGGGGGGTCAGGGACACCTGTGGGTGCTCAGGGACACCTGGGGGGTGAATTTGGGGGTCAGGGACACTCTCAGGTGACAATGGGGGGGGTCAGGGACACCTGTGGGTGCTCAGGGACACCTGTGGGGTGAATTTGGGGGGTCAGGCACACCTGTGGGTGCTCAGGCACACCGGTGGGTGCCAGGGCGGTGCCCAGGTGTGCCAGCCCAGGTGCCAGGGCTGGGCTCAGGGGTGCCGGGGTGGTGCCCAGGTGTGCCAGCCCAGGTGTGCCAGCCCAGGTGCCAGCCCAGGTGCCAGCCCAGGTGTGCCAGCCCGTGCCCCTCCCCTGCCCGCAGGTGGAAGCCGCAGCTGCAGGAGCTGCTGAAGCTGCCCGCCTTCATGCGCGTCTCCTCCACGGGGAACATGCTGAGCCACGTGGGCCACACCATCCTGGGCATGAACACCGTGCAGCTCTACATGAAAGTGCCCGGCAGCCGCACGCCCGGTCAGCGCCCGCACCTGGGGCACCTGGGGATACCTGGGGGCATGGGGGGGCACCTGGGGGCACCTGGGGATACCTGGGAAACAACTGGGATACACCTGGGGGCACCTGGGATACACCTGGGGACATGTGGGGGCACACCTGGGGGCACCTGGGAATACCTGGGGATACCCGGGGATACACCTGGGGGCACCTGGGGACACCTGGGGACATGTGGGGGCATGGGGGACACACCTGGGGGCACCTGGGAATACCTGGGGGCACTTGGGGACACACCTGGGGGCATGGGGGACACCTGCGGGCACCTGAGGGCATCTAGGGATACCTGGGGGCATGTGGGGACACACCTGGGGATACCTGGGGAACACCTGGGATACACCTGGGGGCACCTGGGCAGACCTGGGGACATGGGGGACACACCTGGGGGCACCTGGGGATACCTGGGGCACACCTGGGATACACCTGGGGGCATGGGGGACACACCTGGGGGCACCTGGGCACACCAGGGGGTACCTGGGGATACCTAGGGGCACCTGGGGACATGTGGAGATACACCTGGGGATACCTGGAGGCACCTGGGGATACCTGGGGACATGTGGGACACACCTGGGCACACCTGGGGGCATGTGAGGACACACCTGGAGATACCTGGGCACACCTTGGGACATCTGGGCTCACCAGGGGGATGCCTGAACACACCTGGGGAACACCTGGGCACACCTGGGAGATATTTTTGTCTTTTTTTAGGAGTTTTTCCAGAATTTTTGCCGTTTCTTTTGAGATTTTTTCAGGGAGGATTTTTCTGAGGAATTTTCCTGGGAAATTTTTTTTTTTTTTTAACATTTTGGGGCTTTTCATGGGATTTATTTTTTCGTGAGAGGCAACAAAAAACCAACAGTGGTGGGGGGGGACAGCGGGCAGAGCCCCCCGATCTCGGTGTCCTGGGGGGTGGCACAAGGTGATGGTGACAGTGGTGACGGTGACGGTGACAGTGACAGTGACAGTGGCAGCGTCCCCCGCAGGCCACCAGGAGAACAACAACTTCTGCTCGGTGAACATCAACATCGGCCCCGGCGACTGCGAGTGGTTCGCGGTGCACGAGCACTACTGGGAGACCATCTCCGCCTTCTGCGACAGGTGGGCGGGGCATGCATAAAACGGGGCGTGGCCTGCATAAATTAGGGCGTTTTTGCATAAAAGTGGGTGTGGTTTGCATAAAGGGTGTGGCCAAAGGTGTGGGGTGACTTGGGCAGCACCACTGGGAGACCATCATGGGGTCTGTGTGAAAGGAGGTGTGGTGTGCATAAATTAGGTTGTGTTTGCATAAATTAGGGTGTGTTTTGCATAAATTAGGGCATGATCTGCATAAAAGTGGGTGTGGTTTGCATAAAGGGTGTGGCCAAAGGGGTGGGGTTACTTGGGCAGCACCACTGGGAGACCAATGGGTGGGGTCTGTGTGAAAGAAGGTGTGGTGTGCATAAATTAGGTTATGTCTGCATAAATTAGGGCGTGTTCTGCATAAATTACGGTGTGGTTTGCATAAGGGGTGTGGCCACTGAGGGGGCGGGGTTACTGGGTCGCAGTACCATTGATGCCTTCTGTGACGGGTGGGTGGGGTCTGTAAAAGGAGCTGTGAGCTGCATAAATTAGGGTCAGTTTGCATAAATTAGGGCATGGTATGCATAAATTAGGTATGCATAAATGCAGGCACGGCGTGGACTACCTGACGGGCTCGTGGTGGCCCATCCTGGAGGACCTGTACCGCTCCAACATCCCGGTGTACCGCTTCGTGCAGCGCCCCGGCGACCTGGTGTGGATCAACGCCGGCACCGTGCACTGGGTGCAGGCCACGGGCTGGTGCAACAACATCGCCTGGAACGTGGGGCCGCTGACCGGTGAGGGACATTGGGGACAGTGGGGACATGGGGGACATCGGGGACACTGGGGATATTGGGGACACTGGGGACATTGGGGACACTGGGGACATTGGGGACACGGGGACATTGGGGACATTGGGGACACTGGGGACATTGGGGACATTGGGCTGGTGCAACAACATCGCCTGGAACGTGGGGCCGCTGACCGGTGAGGGACACTGGGGACACTGGGGACATTGGGGACACTGGGGACACTGGGGACATTGGGGACACTGGGGACACTGGGGACATGGGGGCATTGGGGACATCATGGGGACACTGGGGGGACACTGGGGACACACTGGGGACATTGGGGACACTGGGGGGACACTGGGGGGACACTGGGGACACTGAGGACACACTGGGGACATCATTGGGACACTGGGGGGACATTTGGAACATTGGGGACACACTGGGGACACTGGGGCCATGGGGGACACTGGGGACATTGGGAACATTGGGGACATTGGGGACACACTGGGGACATCATGGGGACACTGGGGACATCGTGGGGACACTGGGGGGACACTGGGGACATTGGGGACATCATGGGGACACTGGGGGGACACTGGGGACATCATGGGGACACTGGGGACATTGGGGACACACTGTGGGCGCTGCCACATAGTGGCCACAGAGCGTTCTGCCGGTGGCCGCAGTGGCCCCGGTGGCCACAGTGTCCGCAGTGGCGGCGGTGGCCGTGGTGTCCTCAGTGGCCGCAGTGGCCGCCACGTGGCCGCTGTCCCTGTCCCCAGCGTACCAGTACCAGCTGGCCCTGGAGCGCTACGAGTGGAACGAGGTGAAGAACGTCAAGTCCATCGTGCCCATGATCCACGTCTCCTGGAACGTGGCACGGACCGTCAAGATCAGCGACCCCGACCTCTACAAGATGATCAAGTGAGAGGGGACACCTGGGGACACATGGGGACACATGGGGACACATGGGGACACACCTGGGGACACATGGGGACACATGGGGACACATGGGGACATCTGGGGACACCTGGGACACATGGAGGCACCTGGGGACACACGGGGACACCTGGGGACACACGGGGACACATGGGGCACACGGGGACACTGGGGACACCTGGGGACACCTGGGACACCTTGGGACACCTGGGGACACACCTGGGGACACCTGGGACACACCTGGGGACACACGGGGACACCTGGGGACACCTGGGGACACAGGGACATGGCATGGGGACACGCAGGACACAGCGGGACAGGGGGACTTGGTGGCTTTGGTAGCCCACGGTGGGTGACACTGGGTGACAGTGTCCCTGTGACAGTGTCCCCACAGTGGGGGACAGTGTTCTGGTGAAGGTGTCCCTGTGGTTGGTGGCACAGGTGGCACAGAGGTGTCCCCATGGGTGGTGGCACAGGTGGAACAGGTGCCCCAGGTGTCCCCGTGGGTGGTGGCACAGGTGGCACAGATGACCCTGGTGTCCCATGTGCGGTGGCACAGGTGCCCCAGGTGTCCCCGTGGCGTGGCCCAGGTGTCCCATGGGCAGTAGCACAGGTGGCACAGGTGGCACAGGTGACCCGGTGGGTGGTGGCACAGGTGGCACAGGTGGCACAGGTGGCACAGGTGACCCCATGGTGCCCCCGTGCCCGCAGGTACTGCCTGCTGCAGTCCATCAAGCACTGCCAGGTGTCCCCGTGGGTGGTGGCACAGGTGTCCCAGGTGGCACAGGTGACCCCGGTGGGTGGTGGCACAGGTGGCACAGGTGCCCCAGGTGTCCCAGATGGCACAGGTGCCCCCGTGCCCGCAGGTACTGCCTGCTGCAGTCCATCAAGCACTGCCAGGTGGCACAGGTGTCCCAGCTGGCACAGGTGCCCCGGTGGGTGGTGGCACAGGTGACACGGTGCCCCCGTACCCGCAGGTACTGCCTGCTGCAGTCCATCAAGCACTGCCAGGTGTCCCCGTGGGTGGTGGCACAGGTGCCCCCGGTGGGTGGTGGCCCAGGTGGCACAGGTGACCCCGGTGACACGGTGACACGGTGCCCGCAGGTACTGCCTGCTGCAGTCCATCAAGCACTGCCAGGTGTCCCTGTGGGTGGTGTCCCAGGTGGCACAGGTGGCACAGGTGCCCCCCTGACCCCACGGTGCCCGCAGGTACTGCCTGCTGCAGTCCATCAAGCACTGCCAGGTGTCCCATGGGCAGTAGCACAGGTGGCACAGGTGGCACAGGTGACCCCGGTGGGTGGTGGCAGAGGTGGCACAGGTGGCACAGGTGGCACAGGTGACCCCACGGTGCCCCCGTGCCCGCAGGTACTGCCTGCTGCAGTCCATCAAGCACTGCCAGGTGTCCCAGGTGGCACAGGTGACCCCGGTGGGTGGTGGCAGAGGTGGCCCAGGTGGCACAGGTGACACGGTGACACGGTGCCCGCAGGTACTACCTGCTGCAGTCCATCAAGCACTGCCAGGTGTCCCAGGTGGCACAGGTGACCCTGGTGGGTGGTGGCAGAGGTGGCACAGGTGGCACAGGTGTCCCAGGTGGCACAGGTGGCACAGGTGGCACAGGTGACATGGTGCCCGTGGTGCCCGCAGGTACTACCTGCTGCAGTCCATCAAGCACTGCCAGGTGTCCCATGGGCAGTAGCACAGGTGGCACAGGTAGCACAGGTGACCCCGGTGGGTGGTGGCACAGGTGGCACAGGTGACACAGGTGCCCCAGGTGGCACAGGTGGCACAGGTGACCCCCCGTGCCCGCAGGTACTGCCTGCTGCAGTCCATCAAGCACTGCCAGGTGACCCGGTGGGTGGTGGCACAGGTGTCCCAGGTGGCACAGGTGGCACGGGTGACCCCGGTGTCCCCATGGGTGGTGGCACAGGTGTCCCAGGTGACACGGTGACACGGTGCCCGCAGGTACTGCCTGCTGCAGTCCATCAAGCACTGCCAGGTGCAGCGGGAGAATTTGCTGCGCGCCGGGAAGAAAATCGCGTACCAGGGCCGGGTGAAGGACGAGCCGGCGTATTACTGCAACGAGTGCGACGTGAGTGACACCCCGGGGACAGTGAGGGGACAGAGGGGACAGAGGGGACAGAGAGGGGACAGAGAGGAGACATCGGGGACAGCAGGGACTGCGGGGACAGAGGGACAGAGAGGGGACAGCAGGGACAGAGAGGAGACATCGGGGACAGCAGGGACTGCGGGGACAGAGGGACAGAGAGGGGACAGCAGGGACAGAGAGGGGACAGCGGGGACAGTGGGGACAGAGGGGACACTGAGGGACTGCGGGGACAGTGGGGACAGAGGGGACAGAGAGGGACTGCAGGGACAGAGGGGACATCGGGGACAGAGGGACATCGGGGACAGTGGGGACAGCGGGGTGACATCAGGGACTGCGGGGACAGTGGGGGGCCTCAGGGTGACATTGGGGTGACATTGGCCTTGGGGTGACCACTGCCCTGCCCCCGGGGTGTCCCTGGTGACCCCCTGATGTCCCTGGTCACCCACTGACCCCCGCCCTGCCCCCGGGGTGCCCGTGGTGACCCCCTGATGACCCTGTGACCCCGCCCTGACCCCAGGGTGCCCATGGTGACCCACTGACCGCTGCCCTGCCCTCGGGGTGTCCCTGGTCACCCCCTGACCGCTGCCCTGACCCTGGGGTGACCCCCTGACCCCCGCCCTGCCCCCGGGGTGCCCCTGGTGACCCCCTGATGACCCCGGGGTGCCCCTGGTGACCCCCACCCTCACCCCGGGGTGTCCCCGTGGTGCCCGGCGCAGGTGGAGGTGTTCAACATCCTGTTTGTGACGAGCGAGACGGGCGGGCGCAACACGTACCTGGTGCACTGCGAGGGCTGCGCGCGGCGCCGCGCCGGCGGCCTGGCCGGGGTCGTGGTGCTCGAGCAGTACAAGACCGAGGAGCTGATGCACATCTACGACGGCTTCACCCTGGTGAGCACCTGGGGCACCTGGGTACCTGGGGGCACACCTGGGGAGATATCTGGGGACAGATGGGCACACCTGGCACACCTCGCACACACCTGGCACACCTGGGGGCTGCTGGGCATACACCTCAGGACATCTGGGGGCACCTGGGGATACACCTGGCACACCTGGGGACACCTGGGCACAGCTGGGGACACCAAGGCACAGCTGGGGATACACTTGGCACACCTGGGGGCAGCTGGGCACACCTGGGGATACACCTGGGGGCACCTGGCACATCTGGGGGCACCTGGGGATACAGCTGGGGGCACAGCTGGGGATACACCTGGGGCAGCTGGGGGCACCTGGGGACAGCTGGGGACACCTGGGGGCACCTGGGGATACACCTGGGGCAGCTGGGGGCAGCTGGGGATACATCTGGCACACCTGGCACACCTGGGGATACACCTGGGGGCACCTGGGGACACATTTTGGGATATCTGGGGGCAGCTGGGGATACACCTGGGGATACACCTGGCACACTTGGCACACACCTGGCACACCTGGGGGCACCTGGGGAAACACCTGGGGACAGCTGGGGGCACCTGGGCACACCTGGGGGCACACCTGGGCACACCTGGGAATACACCTGGGGGCACCTGGGGGCAGCTGGCACAGCTGGGGATATACCTGGGGGCACCTGGGGATACACCTGTGGGCACCTGGCACACCTGGGGGCACACCTGGGGGCACCTGGGGACAGCTGGGGATACACCTGGGGATACATCTGGCACACCTGGCACACCTGGGGGCACACCTGGGCATACCTGGGCACACCTGGGGGCACCTGGGCACACCTGGGGACACACCTGGGGACAGCTGGGGGCACACCTGGGAGCACCTGGGAGCACCTGGAGACACACCTGGCACACCTGGGGGCACACCTGGGGATACTCTGGGGACACCTGGGCACACCTGGGGACACTTGGAGATACCTGGGGATACACTGGGGACATACTGGGGACACCTGGGGACACCTGGGGATACACCTGGGGGCAGCTGGGGATACACCTGGGCACACGTGGCACACGTGGGCACACCTGGGGATACACCTGGGGATACACCTGGCACACCTGGGCACAGCTGGAGACATCTGGGGGCACCTGAGCACACCTGGGGACATCTTGGCACACCTCGGGATACACCTGGGCACACCTGGGGGCAGCTGGGGACACACCTGGGCACACCTGGGTATACACTGGGGACATCTTGGCACACCTGGGGACACACCTGGGCATACCTGGGGATACAGTGGGGACATCTGGACACACCTGGGGACACCTGGGCACACCTGGTCACAGCTGGGGATACAGTGGGGACATCTGGGGGCACCTGGGCACACCTGGGGACATCTTGGCACACCTGGGGACACACCTGGGCACACCTGGGAATACAGCTGGGGACACCTGGGCATACCTGGGCACACCTAGGGGCACCTGGGGATACACTGGTGGCACCTGGGCACACCTGGGGACACTTGGGGACACACCTGGGGACACCTGGGGACATCTGGGGACACCTGGGGACACACCTGGGCACACCTGGAATACACTGGGGACACACCTGGGCACACCTGGGGATACTCTTGTCACACCTGGACACACGGGGGGAGGGGTGGGGACACCTGTGCGGGGCTGTCCCCTCTGTCCCCTCAGGTGTCCCCGGGGGGTGCTCAGGTGACCCCTCCCCCCCCCCAGGTGACGCCGCCGACCCCCAGATGAGTCCGGCCCCCCCCAGGGGACCCCTCGGCGGGGGAGGGGCCGGGAGGGGCCCCCGCCCCTCCCCCCACGAACACTTTTTATTTATTGGCGGAGAAATCGCCCCAAAACTCGTCCGGACGGGCAGGACGCCCCTCCCCCACCGCGGGGGGAGGGGGTTTGGGGGGGAAAACTCCGATTTTATACAAAATCCCGATTTTTAGGAATTCCCAAAGCCCCTCCCCCACCTGCCCGGCCCGCGATGGGGGAGGGGCTTCCCGCTGCCCCTCCCCCACCCCCACATTTTGGGGGGCTGTGAACTCGGAGGGGGGTGGGGGGAGGGGAGGCGCCGCTCCCGCCCCTCCCCCCTCATTTTGGGGGCGCTCGTGCCCCTCCCCCAACACAAGGGGGGGGTCCCCGCCCTCCCCTCAGCATTAAGGGTGGGGAGGGGCTGGGGGGGGGAGGGGCACTTTTTTTGGGGGGGGGGTCGCACCCCCCGCCAAGATTCTACCAAAAACTCGCCCCGCCCCCAACAGCGGCCGCCCCTCCCCCCCCATACGGGTCCGGGCCGGGGGGGAGGGGCACGGGGGGGTGGGGGAGGGGCGGGATGTTTTTGGGGGGTGCCCCCCCCGCCCCTCCCCCCGCGCGGGGTGGGGCTCAGGTCTCGGGGGGGGGAGGGGCTCCCCCCCAACCCATGGTGCAAAGGGGGGAGGGGCCGGTGCTACCCCCTCCCCCCCAAAACGGGGGGAGGGGCCGTGGGGCGCCCCTCCCCCCCTTCCCCGAGCCTCGTTTTTGGGTTTTTTTGCTTTTTCTTTTCTGGTTTTTTTTTGTAAATGATTTTTTTGGGTTGTTTTTTCTTTTTTTTTCCTCTTTTTTAATTTATACGCGGGGAGGGGGGGGGAGGGGTCGCGTTATTTATTGGGGGGGTCGGGCCGGGGGTCCCCGACTCCCGGGGGTGGGGGAGGGGTCTGAGGGGGGGTTTTTGGTCACCGTGACCCCGGTGACCCCTCCCCCCCCTTGTCCCCGTCACCCGCTGACCCCTGACCTTTGTGGGGGGAGGGGAGGGTCTGACCCCTCCCCCCCGCCCCGCCCCCACCCCCATCATGGTGCTGGGCCCTGTGGCCGCCCCTCCCCCCCCCCACCCCGTGTCCCCCCCGCCCCTCCCCCCGCCGGGCCCCCGGTGCGTGTGGGGGTGGGGGAGGGGCGGGTGCGCCCCCTCCCCTCCCCGCCCCTCCCCCCCCCAGAAGCTATTTTGTACCTGAGATTAAATTAATGGCAAAGCCCGACGGCTCCGGGGGGGCTTTAATGGGGACCCCCAAACCCCCAGGGACATTTTTTGGGGGGTGGGGGGGGAGCGTTCAGGTATTGGGGGGTCCCCACGTGGATTTGGGGGGGGTCTGTCCCAGCAATGGGGGTCCATTAGGTGTGGGGGGGTCCCTCAGGTGGTTTTGGAGTCCATCAGGTGGTTTAGGGGTCCATCCAGGAGGTCTCTCAGATGTTTTTGGGGTCCATCAGGTGGTTTCGGGGTCCCTCGAGGTGTTTTGAGGTCCATCACGGTCTTGGGGTCCATCCAGGGGGTCTCTCAGGTGGTTTTGGGGTCCATCAGGTGTTTTTGGGGTCCCTCGAGGTGTTTTTGGGGTCTCTCCGTTGTTTTTGGGGTCCATGAGGTGTTTTTGGGCTCCATCAGGTGTTTTTGGGGTCCATCAGGTGGTTTTGGGGTCCATCCAGGGGGTCTCTCGAGGTGTTTTTGGGGTCCCTCGAGGTGGTTTTGGGGTCCATCAGGTGGTTTTGGGGGTCTCAGATGTTTTTGGGGTCCATCAGGTGTTTTTGGGGTCCATCAGGTGGTTTTGGGGTCACTCAGGGGTAGGGGGGCTCCACCTCGATGGACACGATGTGGTGCCCGGGGACCATGGCCAGCCCCAGAACTCGGGGTTCACTGCCCGGGAACGCGTCTGCAGGGGGGGACAAGGGGCTCAGAACCCCCAAAAACAACCTAAAAACCCCACAAAAACAACCTAAAACCCCCCAAAAACAACCTAAAAACCCCACCAAAAAATCCAAACCCTTCTCCTAAAAAATAACCAAAAACACCCAAAGACTCCCACAAAAAACCCTAAAAAACTCCACAAAAAACCCAAACCCTTCTAAAAAAATAACAAAAAAAAATCCCAAAGATCCGCCCAAAAAACCCTAAAAAATCCCACAAAAAACCCAAACCCTTCTCCTAAAAAAGCTCCAAAAAAACCCCAAAGACTCCCACAAAAAAACTCCAGAATCTCATTTAAAAAAAACCCAAAAAACTCCAAAGATCCGCCCAAAAAACCCTGAAGACTCCCACAAAAAAACCCCCAAAAATCCCACAAAATAAGAATCAATCCTCTTAAAAAATAACCAAAAACCCCAAAGATCTGCCCAAAAAAACCCCACAAAAAACCCCTAAAAAACTCCACGCAAAAACCCCAAAACCTCCTAAAAAAACCCCAAAGACTCCCACAAAAAAAAACCCTAAAAAACTCCACAAAAACCCAAACTCTTCTCCTAAAAAATAACCAAAAAACCCCAAAGACTCCCACAAAAAAAACCCCAAACCCCCCTCCACAAAAACACCAAAACCTCCTAAAAAAACCCAAAAAAACTCCAAAGATTCCCACAAAAAAACCCACAAAAACCCCAAGGACCCTCCTAGAACCCCCAAGGACCCCCCAGCAGTTCCCGTGCCAAGCCCAGGGTCCCGCTCGGGGGGTGGGAGCAGAGCAAAATCCCAATCCCACCTCCCCCAGACCCTTCCAGTCACCCAAAAAACCCAAAAAAACCCAAAAAACCCCAAAATCCTCAAAAAACCCCAAATCCCCCAAACCTGCGGCCTTGAGGAACTCCTGTGCTGACCCCAGGATGACGCTGCTCTGGCACTCAGAGCTTGGGAACGATCCCAATCCCCTCAGAACCCCCAAACTCCCCCAGAACCCCCCCAGAATCCCCCAGAACACCCCAAAATCCCCCCCAAATCCCCCAAATGCCCCCCAAAATCCCCCCAGACCTGCGGCCTTGAGGAACTCCTGTGCCAAGCCCAGGATGACGTTGCTCTGGCGGTCGGTGCACAGGAACACTCCCTGCCCTGTCAGACCCCCCAGAACCCCCCAAACCCCCCAGGACCCCCCAAAAAAACCCCAAATCCCCCCCAGACCTGCGGCCTTGAGGAACTCCTGCGCTGACCCCAGGATGACGTTGCTCTGGCAGTCGGTGCACAGGAACGCTCCCACCCCCCTCAGACCCCCAGACTCCCCCAAAACCCCCCCAGGACCCCCCAGAACACCCCAAAATCCCCCCAAAATCCCCCAGACCTGCGGCCTTGAGGAACTCCTGCGCCGAGCCCAGGATGACGCCGCTCCGACACTCAGAGCTTTGGGAACGCTCCCACCCCCCTCAGACCCCCATAATTCCCCTCAGGACCCCCCAAATCCCCCCCAGGACCCCCCAAACCCCCCCCAAACCCCCCCAGACCTGCGGCCTTGAGGAACTCCTGCGCCGAGCCCAGGATGACGTTGCTCTGGCACTCAGAGCTTGGGAACGATCCCACCCCCCTCAGAGCCCCATAACCCCCCCAGAACACCCCAGGACCCCCCAAAACCCCCCAAATCCCCCCAAATCCCCCCAAACCTGCGGCCTTGAGGAACTCCTGTGCTGACCCCAGGATGACGCTGCTCTGGCGGTCGGTGCACAGGAACGCTCCCACCCCCCTCAGAGCCCCATAACTCCCCCAGGACCCCCCAAATCCCCCCTAGGACCCCCAAAACACCCCAAAATCCCCCCAAACCTGCGGCCTTGAGGAACTCCTGTGCCGAGCCCAGGATGACGTTGCCCCGATACTCAGAGCTTGGGAACGATCCCAAACCCCTCAGACCCCCCAAACTCCCTCAGAACCCCCCAGAACACCCCTAAAACTCCCAAGAACACCCCAAAAAAAAACCTGTAGCCCCCCCCAGGACCCCCCCAGACCTGCGGCCTTGAGGAACTCCTGCGCCGAGCCCAGGATGACGTTGCTCTGGCGGTCGGTGCACAGGAACGCTCCCACCAGGGTCCGCCCGTCGGACATGCGGATCCGGAGGCTCCGGTTCAGCAGCGCCTCCAGCCGCTGCCGCCCCCGGGGGGGCCCCGCGACCCCCGGCCCGGCCCGCTGGGGGGGGAGGGGCAGCGCCTGAGACCCCCGAGTGGCGGGGAGGGGGCTGGGAAGGGCTGCGGGGACCCCGGCCTCAAAAACCTTCCGGGGTATCTATGGACCCCCCCAAAAACCTTCCCTGGGTACCTATGGACCCCCAAAAATATCTCCCGGCCCCAAAAACCCACCCTGGTACCTATGGACCCCCCCAAAAACCCACCCTGGGTACCTATGGACCCCAAAAACATCCCCTGGGTACCTATGGACCCCAAAAACCTCCCCCGGCCCTAAAAAACCTTCCCTGGTACCTATGGACCCCAAAAACATCCCCCGGCCCCAAAAACCCACCCTGGGTACCTATGGACCCCCCCAAAAACCCTCCCTGGGTAACTATAGACCCCAAAAAACCTTCCCTGGGTACCTATGGACCCCCAAAAACCTCCCCCGGCCCCAAAAACCTTCCCATGGTACCTACAGCCCCCAAAAACATCCCCCGGCCCCCCAAATCATCCCCCGTGTCCCTATGGCCCCCCCAAACCTCTGAGATCCCCCCATAAACCCCCAGACCCCCTCACAACCCCCCAAATCACCCCACACCCCCCCAGGACCCGACTGAGACCCCCCCACAGCACCCTCAGCCCTCAGAGCCCCCGAATCTCCCCTCAGGACCCCGCACCGCCCCCCGCCCCCGGCCCCTCAGAGCCCCCAAATTCACCCCAAATCCCCCTGAATTCCCCCCAAATCCCCCCACTCACGGCCGGGCCTCCCCTTTGGCCCCTCAGACCCCCCAAATCCCCCCGAATTCCCCCCGAATCCCCCCAAATCCCCCCACTCACGGCCGAGCCGCCCCCCGCCTCCTCCGGCGGATCCGCCATGATGGCGCGGCCCAGGGGGCGGAGCCACGGACTACAACTCCCGGCGGGCACCGCGCGCCGCCCGTAGCGGCTGCCGAGCCGGGGACTACATTTCCCAGCATGCGCCGCGCGTTAACGGGAAAAAACCCAAGGACTACGTTTCCCAGCACGCCCCGCGGTTTCCGGCGGCGTTGCCATGGCGACGGGCGGCGCGGGCTCGGTGGCGACCCCGGGCCCGGCCCGAGTGGCCCCGAGGTGCGGGGGGGGGCTCAGAGGGGTTCAGGGGGGTCTGGGGGGTCTCAGGGGGGCCTGGGGGGCGATCTGGGGGGGGGGCGGGGGGTCCCCGTTTTTGGGGGGGGGGGTCACCCCTCCGTGACCCCCCCTGACCCAGGAGCAGCCCCGCCCCTCCTGCGGGCCGCGGGTGATGACGTCACCCCCAGAGGGGTCGGGGGACCCCCCCTCCCCCACTGGGGGTCACCAGGACCCCCCCGGGGGTCACCAGGACCCCCCCGGTTTGGGGGTCCCTTCCCCCCCCGGTTTGGGGGTCCCCCCCCACATTGGGGGTCCCTTCTCCCCCCCCTCGGGGGTCACCAGGACCCCCCCGGTTTGGGGGTCCCCCCTTTTCCGGGTGGGTCCCCCCCCCAATTTTGGGGACAATTGTGACTTTTCGGAGCCCCAAATAAATCGGATTTTGTCCGAGCTTGGGAGAGGGGACAATGAGGGGGCACCAGCTGTCCCTGTCACCTGTCTGTGTGTCTGTGTCACCTGTCTGTCCATGTCACCTGTCCATATGTCTGTGTCACCTGTCCGTGTGTCCGTGCCACCTGTGTGTCTGTGCCACCTGTCTGTGTGTCCGTGTCACCTGTCCGTGTGTCTGTCTGTGTCACCTGTCTGTGTCTGTGTCACCTGTCTGTGTGTCCGTGTCACCTGTCTGTGTCACCTGTGTATTTGTGTGTCCGTGTCACCTGTCCATGTGTCTGTGTCACCTGTGTGTCTGTCTGTGTCACCTGTGTGTCCGTGTCACCTGTCTGTGTGTCCGTGTCACCTGTATGTCTGTCTGTGTCACCTGTCCGTGTGTCCGTGTCACCTGTGTGTCTGTCTGTCCATATCACCTGTCCGTGTGTCTGTCCAAGTCACCTGTTTGTGTGTCCACCTGTCCCTGTCACCTGTGCATGACAAGCTGCCAATGTCACCTGTCCATGTCACCTATCCCTCTATCAATGTCACCTGCCCATGTGTCTGTCTGTCCGTGTCACCTGTCCGTGTGTCTGTCCCTGTCACCTGTCTGTGTCACCTGTCTATGCCATCTGTCCGTGTGTCCTCCTCTTCCATGTTATCTGTCCCTGTGTCTGTCAATGTCACCTGTCCCTGTCACCTGTCCCTGTATGTGTTTGTGTCACCTGTCCATGACAAGCTGCCAATGTCACCTGTCCGTGTCACCTATCCCTGTCTATCAATGTCACCTGTCCATGTGTCTGTCTGTCCGTGTGTCCGTGTCACCTGTCTGTGTGTCTGCCTGTGTCACCTGTCCCCTGTCCCTGTCCCCATCCCTGTCCCTGTCCCTGTCCCCATCCCTGTCCCTCTCCCACTGTCCCCACATGTCCCCACATGTCCCCAATGTCCCCACGTGTCCCCAATGTCCCCACGGTGCCACTGTCACCGCTGTCACCTTTGTCACCGCTGTCCCCGTCCCCACCGGGACACCGCCGCGGTGGCAGTGTGTGACACTGTCACCCCCTGACCTGGTGCCACCCTCCGGGGGTGTGACAGTGACACCGGTGACACCTCAGGGCTGCGAGGGGCAGCAGAGCCACCGGGCAGAGGCAAAAGGGGCAAAAAGGGGCGAAACGGCCCAAAAATGGCCCAAAAACGGCCCAAAAACGGCCCAAAAACGGCCCAAAAACGGCCCCGGGGAGGGCTCGGGGTGACAAAAGCCACAACCGCCCCAAAAACGACGTCACCTCTGGGATTTGGGGGTGTCACACGAGGGTTTGGGGAGAATTTGGGGGGAATTTGTGAGAATTTGGGGTTCTTGGGGTGTCACATGAAGTTTTGGGGGGATTTTAGGGGGATTTGGGGGTTCTGGGGGCATCACATGAGGTTTTGGGAGAGAATTTGGGGGAAATTTGTGAGAATTTGGGATTCTTGTGGTGTCACATGAAGTTTTGGGGGGATTTGGAGCTCTCGTAGTGTCACATGAGGTTTTGGGGGAGAATTTGGGGAGAATTTGTGAAAATTTGGGGTTCTTGTGGTGTCACACGAGGTTTTGGGGAAAATTTGTGAAAATTTGGAATTCTTCTGGTGTCACACGAGGGTTTGGGTGGAATTTGGGGGGGTTTGGGGGTTCTTGGGGTGTCACATGAGGTTTTGGGTGGAGAATTTGGGGGAAATTAGTGAGAATTTGGGATTCTTGTGGTGTCACATGAAGTTTTGGGGAGAATTTGGGGGGATTTGGGGGTTCTGGGGGTGTCACACAAGGTTTTGGAGGAAAATTTGGGGGAAATTTGTGAGAATTTGGGTTTCTTTTGGGGGGATTTGGGGTTCTTGTGGGGTCACACAAGGGTTTGGGTGGAATTTGGGGAGATTTGGGAGTTCTGGGGATGTCACACGAGGTTTTGGGTGGAATTTGGGGAGATTTGTGAGGATTTTTGGGTCCTTGTGGTGTCACACGAGGTTTTGGGTGGATTTTGGGTGTTCCTTGTGCTGGCTGACAGCAACCAGGAGCAGCTTTTGGGTAAAAAAAAACCCAAATAGGGTAAAACCCCCAAACTTGGAGTGTTTTTTACCCCATTTCCCATCATTTTTGGGGTAAAAAGGCCCCGAAAAGGAAGGGGAAGGAAAAAAAGGCAGCAAACTCCAGAGGTGGGGCAGGGGCAGACACAGCCTGGAGATTTTGGTGTGACTTTGGAGCTTTTTGGGCAACTTCACCCCCTAAAAACCATCACTGAGGACAAACTCATCCACTTCACCTCTGGGTTTTTTTGGGGGGAGGATTTGGGGGAACTTTAAACCCTTTTTTTCTCCCCTTTTTAATATTTCCTATCTCCTTTTTCAATTTCTCCCCCTTTTTTCAAATTTTCTTCTCTTTCCACTGTTTTTTTCCTCCCCTTTTCCTAATTTCCCCCTTCCCCCCCCCTTTTTAACACTTTATTCTCTTTTTGGAATCTTTCCCCATCTCTTTAACTCTTTCCAAATCTTTTCTTTTTTGATTTTTGCCCACTTTTAAAATATTTTTTCCCCTTTCTAAAGTATTTTCCAGTTTTTAGTATTTGTTCCTCTTTTGAATCTTTTTTTCTATTTTATCTCCTCTTTTAATACTTTTCCCTTTCTTTCAGTATTTTTCCCCTTTTTGGATCCTTCTTTTCCTTTTTCAAATTTTAAATCTTTTTCAGTTTTTTACATTTTAAATTTTCTTTCATTTTCTCTGTCTTTTCATCCTTTTTCTCTTTTATTCTTCCCCTTTTTCAAACTTTTTTCCTTTTAAAATAGCTTTTCCCTTTCCATCCTTTTTTGTTCTTAAATGTTTTTCATTTCAATATTTCTCCATTTTTCAATATTTTTAGTAACTTTTGTTCCTTTTTGAACATTTTTCTCAATTTCAACATTTTAAAACTTTCATCCATTTAAATATTTTTCTGCTTCCACCCTTTTTGAGTATTTTTTCCTTTTTCAACTTTTTCCTTTTATAATTTCTTCCCTTTCCCATCCTTTTCCAACCTTCTTCCCTTTTGCAATGTTTTAAAAAAAATTTTTTTTCAACCTTTTCTCTTTTCTAACCATTTGTTCCTTTCTCAACATTTTTCTTTTTACATCTTTTAAAATCCTTTCCCCTTTCCCAATATTTTTTATTCCTTTCATTTTTTTCCTTTTCCAAGCTTTTTTCCTTTTCCAATCTTTTCCCCCTTTTCAATCCTTTTTCCCCGTTTCAATTTTTCCCCTTTTTAATCTTTTTCCGTTTCCATTTTCCCCCTTTTCAATCTTTTTTATTCCTTTTCAATCTTTCCCCCCTTTCCCAACCTTTTTTAATCCCACCTCCATCTTTCCAACCCCTTCCTCAACCTTTTTTTTTAAAATCCTTATAACCCCCCTTTTTTTTTTTTTTTGTTCTTCCTCCGTTGCAGCCTTAAAGAAACTCCAAAAAAAGAAAAAAGAAAAAAAAACACCCAAAAGAAAAAAAAAACCCAACAACCCCAAACCCAACCCACCAAACCACTCCCTTCCCAAGTATTTCAAAGTCGAGGAGGGAGGGAGAAAGAACAAAAAAAAATAAAAAAAAAATTTGCTTTTTAATTTTTTTTTTTTTTTTAGTGCGTGTTTAAAATCACCGAGGGAGGGGGGAGGAATGGGCGAAAAAAAATTGGGGGAAGGGTAAAAATGCTTTAAAAAATGAAAAGGGAAACGTGACGAGTATGGAACTAG
Source organism: Taeniopygia guttata (assembly GCF_003957565.2). Classification (NCBI taxonomy): domain Eukaryota; kingdom Metazoa; phylum Chordata; class Aves; order Passeriformes; family Estrildidae; genus Taeniopygia; species Taeniopygia guttata. The sequence continues at coordinate 801,712 of NC_054764.1, forward strand.
TTAACCTTTAACAATTTATGCTGATGTCACACTGAGCATGAGTACTGATTAATCCCCCCCCGAAATATTTTTATGGGAGTGAGGGGGGGGGGGGGGGGAGAAGGGGAAAGAGAAGGAAAAAAAAAGCAGAAAAAAAAAAGAAATAATTTACCGCAGCCATCTTTGTTTTATGCAGAAAAATCTCCGGCTTCGGGTCCCCCCCCGGCTGGGGCCACACAAATATTTGTCCCTCGCCGAGCCGGGATCTTCGGGAGGGGGAAAAGCAAAAAAATATCATTAATGAGGCCCCAAAAGCGACCAAAAATACCCTAAAATGAGCAGGATGAGGATTATTCGCCTGCTCGGGCTGTAGCGGCGAAGGCTGGGGGGGGTGGGGTGGGGGGAGCTTTGGGATTTATTATTTTTCAGGGGTTTCGTGCTTTTTGAAATTTTTTTTTTTGGTGTGTTTTTAAGGATTTTTCGTGGGTTTTGTTTTTAATTTTTTAATTTTTTTTTTTTTACCTCGCGCGGTTGATTTTTAAGGTTTTTTGGCGCTTTTTTTTTTTTGATGTTTATTTTTACCCTTTTCAGCCCTTTCTGGTTTTTGTTTATTTTTAACCTTTTTTCCATTCCCTTCCCTTTTTAAATATTAATGTTTATTTTTGACTCTCCTCCTTTGCCATATCAATTTTAAGCTTGATTGTCCCTTTTCTTCCCATTCCTTCCCCATTTTAAATTTTAATGTCGATTTTTACCCCTTTTTGCCTCTCCTTCTTGCCCTCTTCCATTTTTCCACCCCATTTTTTCATTTCACCGCTCCTTTCCCCTCCAATTTAACTCCTTTTCAATTCTCCCCTTTATTTCCTTCATTCTTTTCCCTGAACGCTTCCCTTTCCTTTTTTTTTTTTCCCCTAAAATATTAATTTCAATATTTTTTTCCCTCCTTAATTCCCCTCCCCCTTTCGCGGGTTGGGTTTTATCGCTTTTTTGTGTGTTTTTGAGGCTTTTCCCCCCTCTTTTTCCCCCTCTTTCCTCCCCTAAGGTGCGTGTGGGGCAACTTTAAAAAAAAACCCTCATTCGGCCATTTTGCGCTTTTTTTTTCCCCTCAAGAAGGGGGGGGGGCACCACCCCCCCCATTTTCCCTCATTTTTAACCCCTCCCTCCTCCATATTTTTTACGCCTTTTCCCCCCCCTTTCCCGGGGTGTGTTTTTTATTATTATATATTTTTCTCTTATTCTTTTTTTTTTTTGTTTTGTGTGTGTGTGTGTGTTGAAAGGGGGGGGGTTTATTTTAAAATTACACCCGGGGCGGCCATTTTCGCTGCCGGCGCCGTCCCGCCGCCCGCCGCCTCCCGCGCCCTGAGGCGATTTTAACCGATCCGGGCGTTTTTCAACCCATCGCCGCCGCCCCCCCCGCGCCCCCCGCGCGGCCCCGCCGGGCCCGGCCCGGGGGGGGTCGCCCCGTCCCGCCCCCTCCCCACTTTCCCCTCACACCGAACCCCCCCCGGCCTCGGCGGCGGGGGCGGTTTGGGGCGGTGGGAGCGGCGCACGCCGAGGGTCCCCCCGGCCCCCCGCCCCTCACCCGGCCATGGCGTCCCCGCTGAGGGAGGACGAGGAGGAGGAGGAGGAGATGGCGGTGTCCGAGGGGGACGAGGAGGACGACGACGAGGAGGACGACGAGGAAGAGGAGGAGGAAGACGCCGCCGCCGCCGCCGCCGCCGCTGCTGCCGCGCTCTTGGCCGGGCACCGAGGGCCCCCCGACATCTTCGCCGGGCCGGCCCCGGCCCCGCTCCCGCCGCCGCCGCCGCCGCCCCCCGCGCCCGCCGCGCCCGGACCGCCGGAGGCGCCCGCAGGTACCGCCGGGACCCCCGAGTGACCGCCCCGAGCCCTCAGAGCTTCCCCGAGTGACCACTCCGAGTGACCACCCCGAGCCTCTCAGAGATTCCCCGAGTGACCGCCCCGAGCCCCTCAGAGATGCCCCGAGCCCCTCAGAGATTCCCAGAGTGACCACCCCGAGCTCCCCGAGTGACCGCCCCGAGCCCCTCAGAGCTTCCCCAAGGTACCGCCGGGACCCCCGAGTGACCGCCCCGAGCCCCTCAGAGCCTCCCTGAGTGACCACCCCGAGCCCCTCAGAGCTTCTCGGAGTGACCACCCCGAACCCTCAGAGTGACCACCCCGAACCCCTCAGAGATTCCCCGAGTGACCACCCCGAGCCTCTCAGAGATTCCCAGAGTGACCACCCCGAACCCCTCAGAGATTCCCAGAGTGACCATCCCGAGCCCCCCGAGTGACCACCCCGAACCCCTCAGAGCTTCCCCGAGTGACCACCCCGAACCCTCAGAGCTTCCCCGAGTGACCACCCCGAGCTCCCCGAGTGACCGCCCCGAGCCCCTCAGAGCTTCCCCGAGTGACCACCCCGAGCCTCTCAGAGATTCCCCGAGTGACCGCCCTGAGCTCCCCGAGTGACCACCCCTAACCCCTCAGAGCTTCCCCGAGGTACCGCCGGGACCCCCGAGTGACCACCCCGAACCCCTCAGAGCTTCTCGGAGTGACCACCCCGAACCCCTCAGAGATTCCCCGAGTGACCACCCCGAGCTCCCCGAGTGACCACCCCTAATCCCCCAGAGCTTCCCCGAGTGACCACCCCGAGCCCCTCAGAGCTTCCCGCAGTTACCGGAACCCCCTGAGCCCTCAGAGCTTGGCGGAGGAACCGCCGGGACCCCTCGAATGGCCCCTCAGAGCTCCCCCAGATCTCCTCAGAGCTTCCCGGAGGTTCCGCTGAGACCCCTGAGTGACCCCCGAACCCCTCAGAGATTCCCGCAGTTACCGGGAGCCCCGAGCCCCTCAGCGCTTCCCGGGGGTACCGGGACCCCCCGAGCTCACCGCCACTGGAGCCCGGCGCTTCCCGGGGGTACCGGTACCCCCCGAGCGTCCCCCCGAGCTCACCGCCACTCGAGCCCGGCGCTTCCCGGGGTACCGGGACCCCCCGAGCGTCCCCCCGAGCTCACCGCCACTCGAGCCCGGCGCTTCCCGGGGCCGCCCCCCGAGCTCCCCCTTCCCGCTCCCTCAGCGCTTCCCGGAGGCGCCCGCAGGTACCGAGACCCCCCCGATCCTCACCCGTCCCCTCAGATCTTCCCGCAGGTACCGAGACCCCCCCGATCCTCACCCGTCCCCTCAGATCTTCCCGCAGGTACCGAGACCCCCCCGATCCTCACCCGTCCCCTCAGATCTTCCCGCAGGTACCGAGTCCCGCTGTCCCCTCAGCTCCTCCCGGAGCTTCCCGCCAGTACCGGGACCCCCGAGACCCCCGGTCTGCCCCCACTCCCTCAGAGCTTCCCGGGGCCGCCACAGCTACCGAGGCTCCCCGAGCCTCACTGTCCCCCTCAGCGCTTCCCGCCGGTACCGTGACCCCCTTGAGCCCCAATTTCCCCTCAGGGCTTCCCGTAGTTACCGAGAACCCCCGAGCCCCTTCTGCGGTCCCCTCAGGGCTTCCCGCAGGTACCGGGACCCCCTTGAGCCCCATTTTCCCCTCAGTGCTTCCCACCGGTACCGGAGACCCCCGAGCCATTTCTGCGGTCCCCTCAGGGCTTCCCGCAGGTACCAGGACCTCCTTGAGCCCCATTTTCCCCTCAGGGCTTCCCGCAGGTACCGGGACCCCCCGAGCCCCTTCTCCGGTCCCCTCAGCGCTTCCTGCAGGTACCAGAGACCCCCGAGCCCCTTCTCCGGTCCCCTCAGCGCTTCCCGCCGGTACCGGGACCCCCTTGAGCCCCAATTTCCCCTCAGGGCTTCCCGTAGTTACCGAGAACCCCGAGCCCCTTCTCCGGTCCCCTCAACGCTTCCTGCAGGTACCGGAGACCCCCCGAGCCCCTTCTCCGGTCCCCTCAGCTCCTCCCGGAGCTTCCCGCCGGTACCGTGACCCCCTTGAGCCCCATTTTCCCCTCAGGGCTTCCCGCCGGTACCGGGACCCCCTTGAGCCCCATTTTCCCCTCAGGGCTTCCCACCGGTACCGGGACCCCCTTGAGCCCCATTTTCCCCTCATCGCTTCCCGCCGGTACCGGGGGTGGGCTGCGAGGGGAGGGAGGTGTTTGTAAACAACCGCGAATGTCACCGCGAGTGTCACCGTGCGGCCACCCTGTGAGGGGACATCTCTGGCCGCACACCGGGCCTGAGGGGACACGGTGGTGACAGGGGCTGGTGGTGCCCTGCCAGGACCCAAAGTGGGCTCTGACCCCATCATGTGGGGTGATGGGGGCTGGTGGTGCCCTGCCAGGACCCAAAGTGGGCTCTGACCCCATCATGTGGGGTGATGGGGGCTGGTGGTGCCCTGCCAGGACCCAAAGTGGGCTCTGACCCCATCATGTGGGGTGACAGGGGCTGGTGGTGCCCTGCCAGGACCCAAAGTGGGCTCTGACCCCATCATGTGGGTGATGGGGGCTGGTGGTGCCCTGCCAGGACCCAAAGTGGGCTCTGACCCCATCGTGTGGGGTGATGGGGGCTGGTGGTGCCCTGCCAGGACCCAAAGTGGGCTCTGACCCCATTATGTGGGGTGATGAGGGCTGGTGGTGCCCTGCCAGGACCCAAAGTGGGCTCTGACCCCATCATGTGGGGTGTTGGGGGCTGGTGGTGCCCTGCCAGGACCCAAAGTGGGTGCTGACCCCATCATGTGGGGGGTGAGGGCTGGTGGTGCCCTGCCAGGACCCAAAGTGGGTGCTGACCCCATCATGTGGGGTGTTGGGGGCTGGTGGTGCCCTGCCAGGACCCAAAGTGGGCGCTGACCCCATCATGTGGGGTGATGGGGGCTGGTGGTGCCCTGCCAGGACCCACGGTAGGCTCTGACCCCATCATGTGGGGTGTTGGGGGCTGGTGGTGCCCTGCCAGGACCCAAAGTGGGCTCTGACCCCATCATGTGGGTGACAGGGGCTGGTGGTGCCCTGCCAGGACCCAAAGTGGGCTCTGACCCCATCATGTGGGGTGATGGGGGCTGGTGGTCCCCTGCCAGGACCCAAAGTGATTGTTGAACTCCACAGTGCAGATGACAGGGCCTATTGTGTCCCTGCCAGGACCCAAAGTGGGCGCTGACCCCATCGTGTGAGGTGATGGGTGTTGCTGTGCATCTGACAGGACCCAGAGTGGCTGTTTTGTGGGGTGTTGGGGGCTGTAGGTACCTGACAGGACCCAGGTTGGCTGTTGCACCCCATATTGAGGTGCTTGGGGGCTGTTTCTCCTCTTCCAGGACCTGAATGCGTTGTTTCACCCCATTTTGAGGTGTTTAGGGGCTGTTTCTCCCCTTCCAAGACCTGAATGGGTTGTGTTATCCAATATTGAGTTGTTTGGAGGTTGTTTTTCTCCTTCCAGGACCTGAATAACCCCGTTTTGAGGTGTTTGGGGTCTGTTTCTCCCCTTCCAGGACCCTGAATGGGTTATTTCACCCCATTTTGAGGTGTTTGGGGGCTCTTTCTCCCCTTCCAGGACCTAAATCAGTTGTTTCACCCCATTTTGAGGTGTTTGGAGGCTGTTTCTCCCCTTCCAGGACCCTGATTGGGTCATTTCACCCCATTTTGAGGTGTTTGGGTGCCCATGGCCGCAGGTGTCACCTCTGTCCTGTCCAGGACCTGTGCTGGGAGCCTCTTCCATGGGATTTTATTGTTTTATTGCATTTTATCATATTTTATCAGGATTTTTTTTATTTACCAACCACCACCTCTCGGTGTCGGCGACTCAGCTGAGCCTTCACCCCAAATTCCAGCCCCGGGGGGGGTTTGGTGCCTTCATCCCTTCCCCTGACAACTCCTCCTGCGGGTGGTAAATGGACAAAAAAGAGCATTCAGCACCAAAATTCCCATTTTTCACACCCTCATTCCCAGTGGGGGGGTCCAAATGCCTTTACTGGTGGTTTTCCATCAGGTGGGACACTAAAATTGACCATTTTTGTCTGAAATTAAGAGGGTTTTTTTTCCCCTTCCAAATTAAATTTGATTTTTTTTTTTTTTATTGGCCTCAAACTGATGAGGGGAAAATGCATCTCAAAGCCCAGAGGGGTCAGTTTGGTTAAAAAATCAGATTTAAAGTGAAGCCACTCGCTTTGAAAAGGCTCAGAAGTGGATAAATTCAGATTTTAGAAGGTTTATTTTTCCCAAAAAGTTCAGAAATTAGTGCATTTGGGGGTTACTTCCCCCTTTTCCCCCAGAAATGCTTAGAAATGGGTTAAATCTGGGGTTTGGAACCTTTTCCTTGGCCCTGAAGTGCCCAGAAATTGGTACATTTGTATTTCAGACTCCTTTTTTTTTGCCCCCAAATGCTGAGAAATGGGTCAATGTGGATTTTGGAGCTCCCAAGAATGAGTAAATTCAGCTTTTAGAACAATTTGTGTTTCTGGAAAAGCTTAGAAATGGATAATTTTGGAATTCAATCTCCTGCTTTTCCCCAGAATTGTTCAAAAATGAGTAAATTTGGGAGTTTTCCCCCACAGTGCTCGAGAATTGGTACATCTGGATGACAGAGCTCACAAAAATGCTCAAAATGGGGCAAATTTGGATTTTAACCCCCTCCAAAACGCTCAGAAATTGGCACACTCTGATTTTAGAGCTCCCTCTTTTGCAGAAAAGCTCAGGAATGAATAAATTTGATTTTAACCTCCCTTTTTTCCACCCCCCAGACCCCTCAGAAATGGGTAAATCACCTTCTGCTGCTTCCCTGACCCTTTCCTTTGGCTTTTTCTGCACTTTTTGACCAATTCCTGAATTATTTTTCTCAGATATCCCATGTGGGACACACAGACACCCCCAAACCAGCCCTAAATTCACTTTTTAAAACTTTGCCCCCACCCCAACCACCCTAAATCTCCATTTTTACCCTTTTTCCTCTCCCAAACACCCCCAATCCCCATTTTTTATCCTTTTCCCTCTCAGAACATCCCAAATCCCCATTTTTTTCACCTTTTCCTCCCCCTAACCCCCAAAATCCCTATTTTTATTAACCTTTCTCCCCCTCGAGCAGAAGTTTTGCCCATTTTTAACCTTTCCCCCCCCCGGATCAGCAGCAGCCTGGCCTCTCTTCCCGGATTTGAGGTGAAATAACACTTTTTCCCCATTTTCCCAGCGGGAAGCCAACTCCTCCCCCTCCTCCACAGCAGAAACTTGTTGGTTTGGGTTTTTTTTACTCCTTTTTTCCCGATTTTTGCCGTTTTCAGCCCATCCCAGCAGAGAACAATGGCGAGGCCGCGGCAGCCGGGCTGGGGGGGGGGGCACCCAAACCGACCGAATTTTCCCTTAAAAAAACCCCCAAAAATCAAACCTAAACTTGAGATTTTCCACACTTGGCACCAAGTTCTGAGCCAAGGCCTGGCCGGCTGCTCCAGCGCCAGGAGCAGCAGGAAAACTGGGGGGAAAAACCCCCAAAAAAGCCCAAATCGGGGATTTCTGCAGCGTGGGGGAAGCGGCGCCTCACTCCCCGCTGTGCCTCTTCCCCCAGTTTTTCCCTTTTCCCCCCATTTTGGAGCTCCCCTCCCTCTTTCTTTGTTCCAACTCCTTCCTCCCCTTTGCCGGAATCACTCCCCCTTTTTTTTTAGTTTTTTTTTCTTTTTTTTTTTATTGTGGTTTTTGCTACATTTTTTCCATTTTTCCACCTATCCCCCCCCTCCTTTCAGCATTTCATTTGCAATTTCCACCATTTTCCCTCATTTCTCTCTCCCCTCATCCACTCAGGAGGGGGTTTCGCTTTAGGATCTCGGGGCTCCCTTCCCCGGGTGGGTTTTTTTTGGTGTTTTTTCCCTTTTTTTCCCCTTTTTCTCGAGGTGCGGGGAGTGGGAGCGTCACGTGTGTGGAAAATTCTGGTTGATGCTTTGCCAACGCGCCCCGGCTCCCCGCGCATGTCCGATGGGGCCGGGGGGGGTTGGATTTGGGGGGTGAAAAGGGGGGAAAACACCCCAAAAATGGCAGAATCGGGCCCGCAGGGGCTCGGCCCCATCCCCGCCAGCGGCCGCGTGTCCCCGGCAACACCCCCAGGTGATGGTTTGGGGCGAAAAACCAGCGAAAAGGGGAATTTGGAAAGCGAGAAGCGGCGTGGGGTGTGTGTGTGTGTGTAGGGGGGGGAGGAACAGGGCGGGCTGGGCCTCGGCGCTGCCGCCATGGTAAAAAACGGGCGGAAAAAGGAGATTTTGGGGCTCTCGGCGCTGCCGGTGGTCCCGGCGCCCGGCCCGGCCGCCCGGGGCTGGCAGGCGGCGGTGCCAAGGGATTAGGCTGGAATGTGACCCCGGCGGCGCCGGGTGTTGCTTCCTGTCCCCTGGCCAACCCTGGCACCCGCTGTCACCCCCCCGTGTGTGCGTGCGGGTGTCCCCCCCGGGGACAGCCCGGCGGTGATTTACGGGTGACAGCGCGGGGACCCGCGGGGACAGGCACGCGCCGCGCGGGGGCCGTGCCAGCGGCTGGCAGATGTGACACCGCTCCGTGCGACACCTCGCTGTCACCCCGGGCGGCTGCCAGAGCGGCGGGGACAGCCGGGGCCGTGACACGGATGCGGTGTCACCGCCCCGGGGACAACGGGTGGCCCCTGTCACACGGGGATGCCGGTGGCCCTCGGCCAAGGGCTTGGGAAATCCTCTGCTGGCGCTCGGTCACCGTCACCGTGACACCCGTGTCCCCGTGAGAGGGGTTGGGGAATCCTCTGCTGGCGGCTGGTGACACCGCTGTCCCCAGAGCGAGAGCTGGGGATTGCTCTGCCATCCCTGTCACCGTGTCACCAGTGCTGGGTCAGTGTCACGGTGTCACTGCTGTCCCCTGAGAGCTGGGGATTGCTCTGCCATCCGTTGGTCACTGTCACGGTGTCACTGGTGTTCAGTCACTGTCACGGTGTCACTGCCGTCCCCTGAGAGCTGGGGATTGCTCTGCCATCCCTTGGTCGCTGTCACCGTGTCACCAGTGCTGGGTCAGTGTCACGGTGACACTGCTGTCCCCAGAGCGAGAGCTGGGGATTGCTCTGCCATCCCTTGGTCACTGTCACGGTGTCACCGGTGTTCAGTCACTGTCACGGTGACACTGCTGTCCCCTGAGAGCTGGGGATTGCTCTGCCATCGTTTGGTCACTGTCACGGTGACACCAGTGCTTGGTCAGTGTCACTGCTGTCCCCACGTGAGGGTTGGGGAATGCTCTGCCATCCATCAGTCACTGTCACGGTGTCACCGCTGTCCCCACGCAAGGGTTGGGGAATGCTCTGCCATCGTTTTGTCTCTATCAGTGTCACCAGTGCTTGGTGACTGTCACTGTGTCACCAGGGCTTGGTCACAGTGTCACTGCTGTCCCCATGCGAGGGTTGGGGAATGCTCTGCCATCGTTTGGTGACTGTCACGGTGTCACCAGTGCTTGGTCAGTGTCACGGTGTCGGCAGGGTCAGTGTCACTGCTGTCCCCACGCGAGGGTTGGGGATTGCTCTGCCATCGTTTGGTCACTGTCACGGTGTCACCAGTGCTTGGTCAGTGTCACTGCTGTCCCCACGTGAGGGTTGGGGAATGCTCTGCCATCCATCAGTCACTGTCACGGTGTCACCGCTGTCCCCAGAGTGAGAGCTGGGGATTGCTCTGCCATCGTTTGGTGACTGTCACTGTGTCACCAGTGCTTGGTCACTGTCACGGTGTCACTGCTGTCCCCACGCGAGGGTTGGGGAATGCTCTGCCATCGTTTGGTGACTGTCACGGTGACACCGGTGTTTGATCGCTGTGATGGTGACACTGCTGTCCCCTCTCCTGTCCCCGTCCTGTCCCTGTCCCCACGGCTGATGCCACCGTGTCCCCACAGATGGTGACGAGGAGCTGCTGCGGGGCCTCGAGGGGGCCCTGGGGGTGAAGAAGAAGAAAAGGGGCCCCCGGAAACAGAAGGAAAACAAACCCGGAAAACCCCGGAAACGGAAAAAACTGGTGGGTGCTCCTGGGCTCAGGGACGGGTGACAGGGTCTGGGGACAGGTGTCAGGGTCTGGGGACAATGGGTGGGGTCAGGGGACAGGTGACAGGGTCTGGGGACAATGGATGGGGTCAGGGACAGGTGACAGGGTCTGGGGACAATGGGTGGGGTCTGGGGACAGGTGACAGGGTCTGGGGACAATGGATGGGGACAGGTGACAGGGTCTGGGGACAGGTGACAGGGTCTGGGGACAATGGGTGGGGACAGGTGACAGGGTCTGGGGACAATGGGTGGGGTCAGGGACAGATGACAGGGTCTGGGGACAATGGGTGGGGTGAAGGACAGGTGACAGGGTCTGAGGACAATGGGTGGGGACAGGTGACAGGGTCTGGGGACAGGTGACAGTGTCTGGGGACGGGTGATGGTTTGGGGGTGGCTGATGGGGGTCTCTGGGATCTCTGATGGGGTTCTGAGGGTGCCTGACAGGGTCCTGGTGGGACTGAGGGGGGATCTCAGTGCCAGTGACAGTTTTGGGGTGTTTTTGGGGTGGTTTTGGGGTGTCTTTGGGGTGTCTTTGGGGCGCCCAGGTGAGCGAGGATGAGCTGGAGTCGGAGCGGGACGAGTACCCCCGCGAGGAGTACGGGGAGTGGCTCAGGGGGTCCTGGTGTGGTTCAGGGGTCTCAGGGTGACCGAGGGGGGCTCTCAAGGTCACTGACAGTTTTGGGGTGTTTTTGGGGTGTTTTTGGGGCGCCCAGGTGAGCGAGGATGAGCTGGAGTCGGAGCGGGACGAGTACCCCCGCGAGGAGTACCGGGAGAAGTCGGAGAGCGGCGGCAGCGACTCGGGCGGGGCGGCGCGGAAGCGGCGGCGGAAGCACCGCGAGAAGAAGGAGAAGAAAACCAAGAGGCGGAAAAAGGCCGACGATGAGGGGGGGCAGAAGGTCAAGGTACGGCCTGGGGGGCACCCCGGGGTGGGGGGCACTGGGGGATCCCCCGGTGCTGCCCTGTGCGGGGAACTGGGGGTGCTGGGGTGGGTCCCAGCACCTGTGTGGGGTCCTCATGTGGGTCCCAGCACCTGTGTGGGGTTCTCATGGGGGTCCTGATAGCTGTGTGGGGTTCTCATGGGGGTCCCATCACCTGTGTGGGGTCCTCATGTGGGTTCTGATACCTGTGTGGGGTCCTCATGTGGGTCCTGATACCTGTGTGGGGTCCTCATGGGGGTCCCCACACCTGTGTGGGGTCCTCATGGGGGTCCTGATACCTGTGTGGGGTTCTCATGTGGGTCCCAGCACCTGTGTGGGGTCCTCATGGGGGTCCTGATACCTGTGTGGGGTTCTCATGTGGGTCCCAGCACCTGTGTGGGGTCCTCATGGGGGTCCTGATACCTGTGTGGGGTCCTCATGGGGGTCCCCACACCTGGGTGGGGTCCTCATGGGGGTCCTGATACCTGTGTGGGGTCCTCATGGGGGTCCCAGCACCTGTGTGGGGTTCTCATGGGGGTCCCTACACCTGTGTGGGGTCCTCATGGGGGTCCTGATACCTGTGTGGGGTTCTCATGGGGGTCCTGATACCTGTGTGGGGTTCTCATGGGGGTCCCAGCACCTTTGTGGGGTCCTTATGGGGGTCCTGATACCTGTGTGGGGTCCTCATGGGGGTCCCAACACCTGTGTGGGGTTCTCATGGGGGTTCTTTGTGGGGTCCTGTCCCTCTATGGGGTTTTCATGGTGGTCCCAGCACCTTTTGGGGTTCTGTCACTGTGTGGGGTCCTCATGGGGGTCCCAACACCTGTGTGGGGTTCTCATGGGGGTTCTTTGTGGGGTCCTGTCCCTCTATGGGGTTTTCATGGTGGTCCCAGCACCTTTTGGGGTTCTGTCACTGTGTGGGGTCCTCATGGGGGTCCCATCACCTGTGTGGGGTTCTCATGGGGGTCCCATCACCTGTGTGGGGCTCTCATGGAGGTCCTGAGGGGTTCTGTCACTCCATGGGGTCCTCATGGGAGTCCCAACACCTGTGTGGGGTTTTGTGGGGTTCTCTCACTCTGTGGGGCTCTCATGGGGGTCCCATCACTGTGTGGGTCCCTGTGGTGGTCCCCAAACCCCTTGGGTGCCCACAGGGGGGTCCCATCTCCCCTCTGCTCCTCATGGGGGTCCCATCAGCCCCGTGGGGTCCTTCAGGGGTCCCGACAAGTGACGTGTCTCCTTCTCCTCCTCCTCCTGCCCCTGCTCCCGTGTCCCCCATGTCCCCGGTGTCCCCCGTGTCCCCCCGTGTCCCCTGGTGTCCCCCCATGTCCCCCGTGTCCCCCATGTCCCCCATGTCCCCCCGTGTCCCCTGGTGTCACCTGGTGTCCCCCGTGTCCCCGAGCAGGCGGTGGAGCAGAAGTCCTCGGCGCAGCTGCTGGGGGCCTGGGGGCTGGAGGACGTGGACCACGTCTTCACCGAGGAGGATTATCACACCCTCACCAACTACAAGGCCTTCAGCCAGTTCATGAGGTGGGGCTGGGGGCACCCCGGGGCTCCTGGGGGTCCCTCTGGGTGTTTGGGGGGCACCTCAGGGGTCCTGAGGGTCCCTCTGGGTGTTTGGGGGGCACTCTGAGGGTCCCTCTGGGTCTTTGGGGGGCACCTCAGGGGTCCTGGGGGTCCCTCTGGGTGTTTGGGGGGCACTCTGAGGGTCCCTCTGGGTCTTTGGGGGGCACCTCAGGGGTCCTGGGGGTCCCTCTGGGTGCTTGGGGGGCACCTCAGGGGTCCCGGGGGTTTGGGGGGGGTACACTGAGGGTCCCTTTGCATGTCTGGGGACACTTTAGGGACCTGGTGGGGGACACCTGATGGTCCTGAGTGACCCCAGGGATCCTGAGTGACCCCAGGGCTGTCCTGGGATCCTGAGTGACCCCAGGCATCCTGAGTGACCCCAGGGCTGTCCTGGGATCCTGAGTGACCACTGAGTGACCCCAGGGATCCTGAGTGACCCCAGGGTTGTCCAGGGATCCAGAGTGACCACAAGGATCCTGAATGACCCCAGGGCCACCCCTAGATCCTGAGTGACCCCAGGGCTGTCCAGGGATCCTGAGTGACCCCAGGACTGTCCTGGGATCCTGAATGACCCCAGGGCCACCCCGGGATCCCGAGTGACCCCAGGGATCCCGAGTGACCCCAGGGATCCCGAGTGACCCCAGGGATCCTGAGTGACCCCAGGGTTGTCCAGGGATCCCGAGTGACCCCAGGGATCCTGAGTGACCCCAGGGTTGTCCTGGGATCCAGAGTGGCCGCAGGGATCCTGAATGACCCCAGGGCCTCCCCTAGATCCTGAGTGACCCCAGGGATCCTGAATGACCCCAGGGCCACCCTGGGATCCCGAGTGACCCCAGGGATCCTGAGTGACCCCAGGGATCCCGAGTGACCCCAGGGATCCTGAGTGACCCCAGGGCTGTCCAGGGATCCTGAGTGACCCCAGGGTTGTCCAGGCATCCTGAGTGACCCCAGGCATCCTGAGTGACCCCAGGGCCACCCCAGGATCCCCAGTGACCCTGGGCCCCCCAGGCCGCTCTGTGGCCATCAGGCCACCCCGGCAGGGCCAGAGCCGTCCCTCCCTGCCCTCCCTGCTGACCCACACCCACCCCACCCTCTGGACCCACATGGGCCCTCCCTCCGCAGGCCGCTGATCGCCAAGAAGAACCCCAAGATCCCCATGTCCAAGATGATGACCATCCTGGGGGCCAAGTGGAGGGAGTTCAGCGCCAACAACCCCTTCAAGGGCTCGGCCGCCGCCGTGGCCGCGGCCGCCGCCGCCGCCGCTGCCGCCGTGGCCGAGCAGGTGTCGGCCGCCGTGGCCGCCGTGGCCCCCGAGGCGCCGCCCCCGCCCCTGCGCAAGGCCAAGACCAAGGAGGGCAAAGGTGGGCAGGGGTCCCCACCCACCCTGGGGGGGCTGGGGGTACCCCACGGGTCTGTGGGGTCACCCTCGGGTGGGTGGGGGTTACTGGGGGGGGTTTGGGGAGTTACTGAGGGGGTTTGGGGAGTTATGGGGGAGGTTGGGGGTCACTGGGGGTGTTTGGGGGGTTACTGAGGGGGAGTTGGGGAGTTATGGGGGGGATTTGGGGAGTTATGGGGGGAATTGGGAGTTATGGGGGGGAGTTTGGGGAGGTTTGGGGGGAGTTGGGGAGTTATGGGGGGGTGTGGGGAGTTATGGGGGGTTTTGGAAGTTATGGGGGGGAGTTGGGGAGTTACTGGGGGGGGTTTGGGGAGTTACCGAGGGGGTTTGGGGGGTTACTGAGGGGGTTTGGGGAGTTACTGGGGGGGTTTGGGGATCACTGAGGGGGTTTGGGGGGTTACTGAGGGGGTTTGGGGTGGGGTTTGGGGGTTACTGGGGAGGTTTGGGGAGTTATGGGGGGGTTGGGGAGTTATGGGGGGGTTTGGGGAGTTACTGAGGGGGTTTGGGGAGTTACTGGGGGGGTTTGGGGAGTTACTGGGGGGGGGTTGGGGAGTTACTGGGGGGGTTTGGGGTCACTGGGGGGGTTTGGGGAGTTACTGAGGGGGTTTGGGGGTCACTGGGGGGGTTTGGGGGTCACTGGGGGGGGTTTGGGGGGTTACTGAGGGGGTTTGGGGGGTTACTGAGGGGGTTTGGGGAGTTACTGGGGAGGTTTGGAGAGTTACTGGGGAGGTTTGGGAGTCCCTGTGTGATTTGAGGTGTCCCTAGGGTGGTTGAGGGGGGTCCCCGGGGTGGTTTGTGGGTCCCTGTGGCGGTTTGGGGTCCCTGGGGCGCTTTGGGGGCCCCTGGGGTGGTTTGGGGGTGGTGTAGGGGGGGTCCCTGTGGCGCTTTGGGGTCCCTGTGGCGGTTTGGGGTCCCTGTGGCAGTTTTGGGGTCCCTGACCCCCCGTGCCCCCCAGGCCCCGGGCACAAGAAGCGCAGCAAGAGCCCGCGGGTGCCCGAGCTGAAGAGGAAGATGAAGGGCAGGAAGATGGCCCCGCTCAAGATCAAACTGGGAGTACTGGGAGGCAAACGCAAGAAGAGCAGCTCGGTGAGTGCCCTGAGGGGCACTGGGAGCACTGGGAGCACTGGGGGCACTGGGGGACAGGGCAGGGGGCACTGGGGGCACTGGGGGACAGGGCAGGGGGCACTGGGATAACTGGGGGACAGGGCAGGGGGCACTGGGAGCACTGGGGGACAGGGCAGGGGGCACTGGGAGCACTGGGGACACTGGGGGACAGGGCAGGGGGCACTGGGATAACTGGGGGACACGGCAGGGGACACTGGGATAACTGGGGGACAGGGCAGGAGGGCACTGGGGACACTGGGATAACTGGGGGACAGGGCAGAGGACACTGGAAGCACTGGGAGCACTGGGGGACACGGCAGGGGGGGAATGGGGACACTGGGGGACAGGGCAGGAGGGCACTGGGAGCAGTGGGGTCACTATGGGGACAGGGCAGGGGGGCACTGGGGGACAGGGCAGGGGGCACTGGGAGCACTGGAAGCACTGGGACTGGGGACACCCCGGTGACCCGCTGCTGTCCCCGCTGTCCCCACTGACCCGCTGCTGTCCCCATTGACCCGCTGCTGTCCCCGCTGTCCCCACTGACCCGCTGCTGTCCCCATTGACCCGCTGCTGTCCCTGCTGTCCCCACTGTCCCCACTGACCCGCTGCTGTCCCCGGTGACCCGCTGCTGTCCCCGGTGACCCGCTGCTGTCCCCGGTGTCCCCACTGACCCGCTGCTGTCCCCGCTGTCCCCATTGACCTGCTGCTGTCCCCATTGACCCGCTGCTGTCCCCGCTGTCCCCACTGACCCGCTGCTGTCCCCATTGACCCACTGCTGTCCCCACTGTCCCCATTGACCCGCTGCTGTCCCCGCTGTCCCCATTGACCCGCTGCTGTCCCCACTGACCCGCTGCTGTCCCCACTGTCCCCACTGACCCGCTGCTGTCCCCGGTGACCCGCTGCTGTCCCCGCTGTCCCCGTGCAGAGCGAGGACGCGGGCGAGGCCGAGGAGGAGTCGGACGCCGAGAGCCCCGGGGTGCTGGGGGCCACCCCCCGCCCCGACCCCACCACGCGCCTCAAGAAGCTCAAGAGGGGCCGCCCCGGGCGCAAGAAGAAGAAGGGTGAGCGTCCCCGAGCCACCACCGCCACCCCGCTGGGGATGGGGACGGCCGGGTGACATCCCCGTGTCCCCTCCCCCGTCTCTCCTTGCAGCCCCCGGCGCCGGGCCGGGCCGGGAGCGCGGCCCCGCGGGGACGGGCGCGGCGCCCGCGCACGGTGAGACGCCCCAAGTGTCCCCGAGGTGTCACCCGGGGTCCCCAAACCCCCACGGGTGTCCCCGCACCGAGCGGGGGCCGCCGTCCTGTCTCTGTCTCCAGCCCGGTGGTGGTGGCTGGGGGGGTCCCCAGCCCCGGTGTCCTCTCAGGGGTGTCCCCAAGGTGTCCCCAGCCCTGTCCTCGTGTCCCCAGCCCTGTCCCCGTGTCCCCAGCCCTGTCCCCGTGTCCCCAGCCCTGTCCCTGTGTCCCCAGCCCTGTCCCTGTGTTCCAGCCCTGTTCCCATGTCCCCAGCCCTGCCCCTGTGTCCCCAGCCCTGTCCCCGTGTCCCCAGCCCTGTTCCCCTGTCCCCAGCCCTGTCCTCATGTCCCCAGCCCTGTCCCCATGTCCCCAGCCCTGTCCCCGTGTCCCCAGCCCTGTCTCCAGCTCCCCCAGTGTCCCTGTCCCTGTCCCCAGTGTCCCCATCTCTCTTTTCCCAGTGTCCCCATGTCCCCACTCCTGAGCCCCCTGTCCCCAGTGCCCCTCAGCCCCATCCCCAGTTCCCCCAGTGTCCCCATGTCCCTGTCCTGGTCCCCACGTCCCCATCTCTCTGTTCCTGGTGTCCCCATGTCCCCATCCCCAGTTCCCCCAGTGTCCCCATGTCCCCATCCCCAGTGTCCCCATGTCTGTCCCCAGTGTCCCCATCCCTATCCCCAATGTCCCCATGTTCCCATGCCTGTCCCCAGTTCCCATAGTGTCCCCATGTCCCCATCCCTGTCCCCACTGTCCCCATGTCCCCATCCCTGTCCCCAGTTCCCCCAGTGTCCCCATGTCCTCATCCCCAGTTGTCCCAGTGTCCCCAGTGTCCCCATGTTCCCATGCCTGTCCCCAGTTCCCATAGTGTCCCCATGTCCCCATCCCTGTCCCCAGTTCCCCCAGTGTCCCCATGTCCCCATCCCCAGTTCCCCCAGTGTTCCCATTTCCCCATCCCTGTCCCCAGTGCCCCCAGTGTCACCATGTCCCCATCCCGAGTTCCCCCAGTGTCCCCATGTCCCCATCCCCAGTGTCCCCATGTCCCCATACCTGTCCGCAGTGCCCCTATCTCTCTGTCCCCAGTGCCCCCAGTGTCCCCATGTCCCCATCCCTGTCCTCAGTTCACCCACTGTCCCCATGTCCCCATACCTGTCCCCAGTGCCCCCATCTCTCTGTCCCCAGTGTCCCCATGTCCCCATCCCCAGTTCCTCCAATGCCCCCAGTGTCCCAATCCCTGTCCCCAGTTCTTCCACTGTCCCCATGACCCCATGCCTGTCCCCATTGCCCCCACGAGCCCCTGCGGGCGCGGTGGCCACGGTGACATCGGTGACAGCGGTGACAGCGGTGGCCGCAGTGACAGCGGTGACCGCAGTGACAGCAGTGACAGCGGTGCCACCATCCCCGCAGGGCCGGGCCCGGAGGAGGAGGGCGATGGCTACGAGACGGACCACCAGGACTACTGCGAGGTGTGCCAGCAGGGCGGGGAGATCATCCTGTGCGACACCTGCCCCCGCGCCTACCACCTGGTGTGCCTGGACCCCGAGCTGGACCGCGCCCCCGAGGGACGCTGGAGCTGCCCCCACTGCGTGAGCGCCGCCCCGGGGCACGGGCAGGGACTGGGGGGCACTGGGGGGCACTGGGAGGGTACTGGGGGGCACTGGGGGGCACTGGGAGGGCACTGGGGGCGTCCTCAGGGCACTGGGAGGGACTGGGGGGCATCCTCAGGGCATTGGAAGGGGACTGGGAGGGAACTGGGGGCACTGGAGGGCACTGGGAGCATCCTCAGGGCATTGGAAGGGGACTGGGAGGGAACTGGGGGCACTGGAGGGCACTGGGAGCATCCTCAGGGCATTGGAAGGGGACTGGGGACATCCTCAGGGGACTGGGAGGGCACTGGGAGGGTACTGGGGGCATCCTCAGGGCACTGGGAGGGCACTGGGGGCATCTTGAGGGGTCTGGGAGGGGACTGGGGGCATCCTGAAGGCACTGGGAGGGGACTGGGAAGGACTGGGGGGCACTGGGGACATCCTGAGGGGACTGGGATGGTGTTGGGGGGCACTGGGGACATCCTGGGGGGGGTCTAGGAGCATCCTGAGGACACTGGGGGGCACTGGGAGGGGACTGGGAGGGGACTGGGGGACACTGGGGCATCCTGGGGCAGGGTCTAGGGGCATCCTCGGGGCACTGGGGGGTTTGAGGGGATGCTGGGGGTTTATAAGGGGAGGTTGGAGGGCGTTTGGAGGGGTTGGAGGTCATTTAGGGTGTCCTGGGAGTACCTCGGGGCCATTCCCTGGAGGTTTGGGTGTCTCCAGGAGTTCTGGGGTGTCCAGGGGCTGTTTTGGGGCCGTTCCCTGGCAGTTTGGGGTGTCCAGGGGCTGTTTTGGGGTGTCCAGGGGCTGTTTTGGGGCCGTTCCCTGGCAGTTTGGGGCCATTCCCTGGCAGTTTGGGGTCTCCAGGGGCTGTTCTGGGGTCTCCAGGGGCTGTTTGGTCCTTCCCTGGTGCTCTGTCTGTCCCTGTGGGGCTGTTTTGGGGTGTCCAGGGTCTGTTTTGGGGTGTCCAGGGGCTGTTTTGGGGTGTCCAGGGGCTGTTTTGGGGTCTCCCCTCTGACCCCGCCCGTCCCCAGGAGAAGGAGGGCGTGCAGTGGGAGGCCAAGGAGGAGGAGGAGGAGGAGGAAGAGGAGGAGGAGGAGGGCGAGAAGGAGGAGGAAGATGACCACATGGAGTACTGCCGCGTGTGCAAGGACGGCGGGGAGCTGCTGTGCTGCGACGCCTGCGTGTCCTCCTACCACATCCACTGCCTCAACCCGCCCCTGCCCGAGGTCCCCAACGGCGAGTGGCTCTGTCCCCGCTGCACGGTAACGGGGACACCGGGGCTGGGGGGGAAAACGGGGACATGGGGGGTGTGGGGGACATGGGGACACCGGGGGTGTGGGGGACACCGGGGGTGTGGGGGGCATGGGGACATGGGGGGGAAACGGGGACATGGGGGGAAAACGGGGACACCGGGGGTGTGGGGGGCACGGGGACATGGGGATGTGGGGGGGGAAACGGGGACACTGGGGGTGTGGGGGACACGGGGACACCGGGGGTGTGGGGGACATGGGGGGTGTGGGGGGCATGGGGACAGCGGGGGTGTGGGGGGACATGGGGACAGCGGGGGTGTGGGGGGACATGGGGACACCGGGGGTGTGGGGGGCACGGGGACATGGGGAGAAACGGGGACACCGGGGGTGTGGGGGGAAAACAGGGACACCGGGGGTGTGGGGGGACATGGGGCTGTGGGGGACATGGGGACATGGAGCTGTGTGGGCGATACAGGGATGTGGGGATGGGGGGGACATGGGGATACTACAGGTGCATGGGGACACTGTAGGGACATGGGGGGATATAGGGGCACTGGGGACATGGGGACACTGTAGGGACATGGTGTTATGGGGACATGACGCTGGTGGGGACATGGGGACGCTGGTGGGGACATGGGGACGTGGGGATGCTGTGGGGACATAGGGCTATGGGGACATGGGGCCATGGGGACGCTATGGGGACATGGGGGGATATAGGGACACTGGGGACATGGGGACACTGTGGGACATGGGGTTATGGGGACGTGGGGCCTTGGGGATGCTGTGGGGACATGGGGGGATATAGGGGCACTGGGGGACATGGGGACACTGTGGGGACATGGGGTTATGGGGACATGATGCTGTGGGACATGGGGACGCTGGTGGGGTTATGGGGACGTGGGGACACTGTGACCACGGGGCCAGCGCAGGGCCCCACCTTGGGGCACAGCCCTAGGCCCGCTCCCCTGGGTGTCCCCACCGTGTCCCCAGTGTGTCCCCAGTGTCCCCAGCAGTGTCCCCAGCGTGTCCCCGGTGTCCCCAATGTCCCCAGCAGTGTCCCCAGCAGTGTCCCCAGCGTGTCCCCGGTGTCCCCAATGTCCCCAGCAGTGTCCCCAGCAGTGTCCCCAGCGTGTCCCCAGCATGTCCCCAGCATGTCCCCAGTGTCCCCAGTGTCCCCAGCATGTCCCTGTCCGCAGTGCCCGGTGCTGAAGGGGCGCGTGCAGAAGATCCTGTACTGGCGCTGGGGGGAGCCCCCCGCCCCCGTGGCCCCCCCCGGCGCCCCCCAGGCCCAGGAGGGGCCCCCCCAGGCCCTGCAGGGCCGCTCCGAGCGCGAGTTCTTCGTCAAGTGGGTGGGGCTGTCCTACTGGCACTGCTCCTGGATCAAGGAGCTGCAGGTACGCCTGGGGCACCCCAAAATCCTGGGGGGCACCCCAAAATCCTGGGGGGCACCTCAAAGTATGGGGGAGCACCTCAAAGTATGGGGGAACACCTGGGGGCTGTCCTACTGGCACTGCTCCTGGATCAAGGAGCTGCAGGTACGCCTGGGCACCCCAAAACTTCGGGGGGGACCCCAAATCCTGGGGGACACCCCAAAAACCTGGGGGGCACCTCAAAGTATGGGGGAGCACCTCAAAGTATGGGGGAACACCTCAAAGTATGGGGGAGCTCCTGGGGGCTGTCCTACTGGCGCTGCTCCTGGATCAAGGAGCTGCAGGTACGCCTGGGCACCCCAAAATCCTGGGGGGCACCCCAAAATCCGGGGGGGCACCTCAAAAACCGGGGGGAGCACTTCAAAGTATGGGGGGGCACCTCAAAGTATGGGGGAGCACCTGGGCGCTGTCCTACTGGCACTGCTCCTGGATCAAGGAGCTGCAGGTACGCCTGGGCACCCCAAAATCCTGGGGGGCACCCCAAAATCCTGGGGGGCACCCCAAAAACCGGGGGGGCACCTCAAGGTATGGGGGAGCACCTCAAAGTATGGGGGAGCACCTCAAAGTATGGGGGAGCACCTGGGGGCTGTCCTACTGGCACTGCTTCTGGATCAAGGAGCTGCAGGTACGCCTGGGGCACCCCAAAACATCCCCCAAAATCCTGGGGGGCGCCCCAAAATCCTGGGGGGCACCTCAAAGTATGGGGGAGCACCTCAAGGTATGGGGGAGCACCTGGGGCTGTCCTACTGGCACTGCTCCTGGATCAAGGGGCTGCAGGTCCGCCTGAGCACCCCAAAATCCTGGGGGGCACCCCAAAATCCTGGGGGGCACCCCAAAAACCTGGGGGGCACCTCAAAGTATGGGGGAGCACCTGGGGGCTGTCCTACTGGCACTGCTCCTGGATCAAGGAGCTGCAGGTACGCCTGGGGCACCCCAAAACATCCCCCAAAATCCTGGGGGGCACCCCAAAATCCTGGGGGGCACCCCAAAATCCTGGGGGGACACCTCAAAATCCTGGGGGACACCTCAAAGTATGGGGGGGCACCTCAAAGTATGGGGGAGCACCTGGGGGCTGTCCTACTGGCACTGCTCCTGGATCAAGGAGCTGCAGGTATGCCTGGGGCACCCCAAAACATCGTGGGGGACCCCAAAAACCTGGGGGGCACCCCAAAAACCTGGAGGAACACCCCAAAGTATGTGGGGACAGCTGGACAACTTGGAGGGGCTGAAATTTGAGGTGCTCCCCTCTAATTTTGGGGTGATTCCCTTTAACTTTGGGATGTTGCCTCTAACTTCAGGGTGCCCCCTCTAATTTTGGGGTGTTCCCGTCTAACTTTGGGGTGTCCCTTCTAACTTTGGGATATTTCTCTAACTTTGGGGTGTTCCTCTAACTTTGGGGTTTTCCCCTAACTTTGGGGTTTTTCCCTCTAACTTTGGGGTGTCCCCCCTAACTTTGGGTTTTTCTCCCCTAACTTTGGGGTTTTTCCCTCTAACTTTGGGGTGTCCCTTCTAACTTTGGGGTTTTTCCCTCTATTTTTTGGGATACTCCTCTTACTCTGGGATGCTCCCTTCTAACTTTGGGGTGTTTTCCCCCTAACTGGGTTTTTCTCCTGTAACTTTGGGGGTTTTCTTCTCTAACTTTGGGGTGTCCCCCCTAACTTTGGTGTTTTTCCCCCTAACTTTGGGGTTTTTCCCTCTAACTTTGGGATGTTCCCCCCTAACTTTGGGATATTCCTCTAACTTTGGGGTGTTCCCCTCTAACTTTGGGGTGTCCCCCCTAACTTTGGGGTGTCCCCTCTAACTTTGGGGTGTTCCCCCCTAACTTTGGGGTGTCCCCCCTAACTTTGGGGTGTTCCCCTCTAACTTTGGGGTTTTCTCCTCTAACTCTGGGACGTCCCCCCTAACTTTGGGGTGTCCTCTGTGGTTTCGGGGCGCAGCTGGAGATCTTCCACCTGGTGATGTACCGGAACTACCAGCGCAAGAACGACATGGACGAGCCCCCTCCCCTGGACTACGGCTCCGGGGACGACGACCCCAAGAGCGAGAAGCGGGGCGCAGGGGGGGACCCCCTTTTCGGGGGCATGGAGGAGCGCTTCTACCGCTACGGCATCAAACCCGAGTGGATGACGGTGCACCGCATCATCAACCACAGGTGGGCACCCCGAAAGTCCTCCGGGGCACCCCAAATGTCCTCTGGGGCACCCCAGATATTCTGCAGGGTACCCCAGATATCCTCCAGGGCACCCCAAATGTCCTTCAGGGTACCCCAAATATCCTTCAGGGCACCCCAAATGTCTGGGGCACCCCAAAAATCCTGCAGGGCACCCCAAAAGTCCTCCAGGGCACCCCAAATGTCCTCCGGGGCACCCCAAATGTCCTCCGGGGCACCCCAGATATCCTGCAGGGCATCCCAAAAGTCCTCCGGGGCACCCCAAAAGTCCTCTGGGGCGCCCCAAATGTCCTTCAGGTCACTCCAGATATCCTCCAGGGTGCCCCAAATGTCCTCCAGGGTACCCCAAATATCCTGCAGGGCACCCCAATGTCCTTCAGGGCACCCCAAATGTCCTCCAGGGCACCCCAAATGTCCTCCGGGGCACCCCAAATGTCCTCTGGGGCACCCCAAATGTCCTCCAGGGTACCCCAGATGTCCTGCAGGGCACCCCAAATGTCCGGAGCACCCCAAAAGTCCTCCGGGGCACCCCAAAAGTCCTCCGGGGACCCCAAATATCCTGCAGGGCACCCCAGATGTCCTCCAGGGCACCCCAAATGTCCTGCAGGGCACCCCAAAAGTCCTCCGGGGCACCCCTAAATTCCCCCTTGAGACTCCCCCAGATATCCTCCAGGGCACTGCCAAATATCCTTTAGGGCACCCCTAAATTTCCCCTTGAGGCATGCCCAGATATCCTCCAGGGCACCCCAAAAGTCCTCCAGGGCACCCCAAAAGTCCTCCGGGGCACCCCAAATATCCTCCAGGGCACCCAAATGTCCTCCAGGGCACCCCAAAAGTCCTCCAGGGCACCCCAAATATCCTCCAGGGCACCCCAAATCACCCTGGGGCACCCCAGAATATCCTCCAGGGCACCCCAAATGTCCTCCAGGGCACCCCAAATGTCCTCTGGGGCACCCCAAATCTCCTCCGGGGTACCGCAGATATCCTTCAGGGCACCCCAAAAGTCCTCTGGGGCACCCCAAAAGTCCTCCGGGGCACCCCAAATGTCCTTCAGGGCACCCCAAAAGTCCTCCAGGGCACCCCAAATGTCCTCCAGGCTGCCCCAAATATCCTCTGAGGCACCCCAAATGTCCTCCGGGGCACCCCAAATCTCCTCTGGGGCACCTCAAATGTCCTCCAGGGTACCCCAAATGTCCTCCAGGGCACCCCAGATATCCTCCAGGGCGCCCAAATATCCTCCAGGGCACCCAAAATATCCTCCAGGGCACCCCAAAAATCCTCCGGGGCACCCCAGATATCCTCCAGGGTGCCCAAAATATCCTCCAGGGTACCCCAAAAGTCCTCCAGGGTACCCCAAAAGTCCTCCAGGGCACCCCAAAAGTCCTCCCGGGCACCCCAAATGTCCTCCAGGCCACCCCAGATCACCCTGGGGCACCCCAAATCCCCAGGGGACCGGGGGACAGGGGGGTGGGCGAGGGGTGTAACCAAGGGAGGGTGTGGGGACACTGGTGGCACCCATGGGGACATTCTGGGCACCCCTGGGACCCCCAGGGGCGCCCCCAGCACCCACTGGAATGGTCGGGCACTGTCCCCAGGGGTTCTGTGTGACACTGGCCCCGATGTCCCCTGCCTGTGGCACTGTCCCCAGGTGTCCTGTGTGACACTGTCCCCAATGTCCCCTGCCTGTGGCACTGTCCCCAGGGGTTCTGTGTGACACTGTCCCCGATGTCCCCTGCCTGTGGCACTGTCCCCAGGTGTCCTGTGTGACACTGGCCCCGGTGTCCCCTGCCTGTGGCACTGTCCCCAGGTGACCGTGTGTCACCTCCCTGTGTCCCAGTGTCCCCGTGTCCCCTCCGTGTCCTCACGTGACCCTGTGGTGTCCCCAGTGTCCCCGCGGTGTCCCCGGTGTCCCCATGCCCTGGGTGACACGGTGTCCCCGCGTGTCCCCAGTGTCCCCGTGCCCCGGGTGATGCAGTGTCCCCATGTGTCCCCAGTGTCCCCGTGTGTCCCGGTGTCCCCATGCCCTGGGTGACACTGTGTCCCTGGGTGACCCTGAGTGTCCCCGGTGTCCCCGCGGTATCCTGGTGTCCCCATGCCCCGGGTGTCCCTGTGCCCCCGGTGAGGCCATGCCCCGGGTGTCCCCGTGCCCCCTGGTGTCCCCGTGCCCCAGGTGTCCCCGTGTCCCCGGTGTCCCCGTGCCCCCGGTGTCCCCGGTGTCCCCGGTGTCCCCGTGCCCCCGTGACGTGCCCCCGGTGTCCCCATGCCCCCGGTGTCCCCGTGCCCCCATGTCCCCGTGTCCCCGGTGTCCCCGTGCCCGCGGTGTCCCCATGCCCCCGGTGACGTGCCCCCAGTGTCCCCATGCCCCCGGTGTCCCCGTGCCCGCGGTGTCCCCATGCCCTCAGTGTCCCCATGCCCCCATGTCCCCGTGCCCGCGGTGATGTGCCCCCAGTGTCCCCATGCCCCCGGTGTCCCTGTCCCCCCGGTGTCCCCATGCCCCCGGTGTCCCCATGCCCCCGGTGCCCCCATGCCCCCGGTGTCCCCATGCCCCCGCTGTCCCCGTGCCCCCATGTCCCCGTGCCCGCGGTGACGTGCCCCCGGTGCCGCAGCGTGGACCGGAAGGGGCAGTACCACTACCTGGTGAAGTGGCGGGACCTGCCCTACGACCAGGCCACCTGGGAGGAGGACGAGATGCCCATCCCCGACTACGACCTGCACAAGCTGGCCTACTGGAAACACCGGTGAGGGACACTGGGGGGGACATTGGGGACACTGGGAGGGACATTGGGGACATCGGGGTTACTGGGATGTGCCTACTGGAAACACCGGTGAGGGACACTGGGGACACTGGGGACACTGGGAGGGACATTGGGGACATCGGGGTTACAGGGATGTGCCTATTGGAAACACCGGTGAGGGACACTGGGGGGACACTGGGGACATCGGGGACACTGGGATGTGCCTACTGGAAACACCGGTGAGGGACACTGGGGACACTGGGGACACTGGGGACATCGGGGTTACTGGGATGTGCCTACTGGAAACACCGGTGAGGGACACTGGGGGGGACATTGGGGACATTGGGGACATCGGGGACACTGGGGTGTGCCTACTGGAAACACCGGTGAGGGACACTGGGGACACTGGGGGGGACATTGGGGGGGACATTGGGGACATTGGGGACATCGGGGTTACAGGGATGTGCCTACTGGAAACACCGGTGAGGGACACTGGGGACACTGGGGACACTGGGGACACTGGGGACATTGGGGACATTGGGGACATCAGGGTTACAGGGATGTGCCTACTGGAAACACCGGTGAGGGACACTGGGATGGACACTGGGGACATTGGGATGTTCACTGGGGGGGACACTGGGGACATGGGGGACGCGGCATCCCGCAATGCTCTCACGCTGCCCCATGTCCCCGTGTCACCCCCCTGTGTGTCCCTTGTCCCCGTTCATGTCCCTGTGATCCCCTCGTGTCCCTGTCACCGCTGTCTGTCCCCGTGTCCCCATGGCCTCGTGTCTGTGTGTCCCTGTGTCACCACCCCCGTGTCCCTGTGTCCTGCTCGTTTCCTGTCCCACTCCGGTGTCCCTCTGTGTCCCCTCATGTCCCCTGGTGTCCCTGATGTTCCCTCATGTCCCCTGGTGTCCCCAATGTCCCCTTGTGTCCCCCTGGTGTCCCCCTTTGTCCCTGATGTCCCCAATGTCCCCCTGATGTCCCCCTGGTGTCTCTCTGTGTCCCTGGTGTCCCCCGATGTCCCCGATGTCCCCCTGGTGTCCCGTGGTGTCCCTGATGTCCCCAATGTCACCCTGATGTCTCCGATGTCTCCCCATGTCCCCGATGTCCCCCTCATGTCCCCAATGTCCCCCTGATGTCCCTGATGTCCCTGATGTCCCCCTGTGTCCCTGATGTCCCTGATGTCCCCCCGATGTCCCCCCAATGTCCCCCTGTGTCCCCTGATGTCCCCCTGTGTCCCCGTGTCCCCCCGATGTCCCCTGGTGTCCCCAGGGAGGTGTTCATGGGGGAGGACCCGGCCCAGCCGCGCCGTTACAAGAAGAAGAAGAAGGAGACGCCGGGGGAGGGACCCCCCGACTCGCCCACCAACGACGTGAGTGACCCCAAAACCCGGTACCCCAAAATCCCAGCACCCCAAAAACCCAGGCACCCCCAAAACCTAGGTACCCCAAAAACCCAGCACCCCTAAAACCCAGCACCCCAAAAACCTGGGTACCCCAAAAACTGGGCACTCCAAAAACACGGCACCCCCAAACCCGGGTACCCCAAAAACCCGGGTACCCCAAACCCGGTTCACCCTGACACACCTGAGCCTCCCAACACCTCCACCTCCTTCCCAGCCTGGAGATTTTTGGGGTGTCCTGAACACCTGAGTCCCCCCAAACCTGGTTCCTCTGAGCCCTGTGACCCCTCCACGTCCTTCCCATCCCCCTGGGGGTTTTTGGGGTGCCCTGAGCCCCCCCAGACCTGGTTCCACTCAGCCCTGTGACCCCTCCACGTCCTTCCCAGCCCCGTGGGAGTTTTTGGGGTGCCCTGAGTCCCCCCCAAACCTGGTTCCCCTGAGCCCTGTGACCCCTCCACGTCCTTCCCAGCCCCGTGGGAGTTTTTGGGGTGCCCTGAGTCCCCCCAAACCCGGTTCCCCTGAGCCCTGTGCCCCCTCCTGCAGTCCTGCCCAGCCCCGTGGGAGTTTTTGGGGCGCCCTGAGTCCCCCCAGACCCGGTTCCCCTGAGCCCTGTGACCCCTCCATGTCCTCCCCAGCCCCGGGGGTGTCCGGGTGGCGTGTCCCCGTGTGACAGCCGTGTCCCCGCAGCCCACGGTGAAGTACGAGACGCAGCCGCGCTTCATCACGGCCACGGGCGGGACGCTGCACCTGTACCAGCTGGAGGGGCTGAACTGGCTGCGCTTCTCGTGGGCCCAGAGCACCGACACCATCCTGGCCGACGAGATGGGGCTGGGCAAGACCATCCAGACCATCGTCTTCCTCTACTCGCTCTACAAGGAGGTGAGGGCACCTGTGGGGCACTGCGGGGGCTGGGGGCACCTGGGGGGGCAGCTGTGTGGGGCTGGGGGTACATGTGGGGGCACCTGAGTGGGGCTGGGGGCACCTGTGTGGGGCTGGGGCCACCCATGTGGGGCTGGGGGCACCTGGGGGGGCACCTGAGTGGGGCTGGGGGCACCTGTGGGGGCAGCTGTGTGGGGCTGGGGGCATCTGGGGGAGCACCTGAGTGGGGCTGGGGGCACCTACATGGGGCTGGGGGCACCTGGGGGGGCACCTGAGTGGGGCTGGGGGCACCTGGGGGGGCAGCTGTGTGGGGCTGGGGGTACCCACATGGGGCTGGGGGCACTGGTGAGGGCACCCATGTGGGGCTGGGGGCACCTGGGGGGGCAGCTGAGTGGGGCTGGGCACACCTGTGGGGGGCTGGGGGCACCTGCGGGGGCACCTGAGTGGGGCTGGGGGCACCCATGTTGTCACTGGGGTCACCCAGGTGGGGCTGGGGGCACCGGTGGGGGCACCTGTGGGGGGCTGGGGGCACCCACATGGGGCTGGGGGCACCCCAGTGGTCACTGGGGTCACCCATGTGGGGCTGGGGGCACCCCTGTGGTCACTGGGGTCACCCAGGTGGGGCTGGGGGCACTGGTGGGGGCACCTGAGTGGGGCTGGGGGCACCCACATGGTCACTGGAGTCATCCAGGTGGGGCTGGGGTCACCCACGTGGGGCTGGGGGCACCTGTGGGGGCACCTGTGGGGGGCTGGGGGCACCCATGTGGTCACTGGAGTCATCCAGGTGGGGCTGGGATCACCCATGTGGGGCTGGGGGTACCTGTGGGGGCACCTGTGTGGGGCTGGGGGCTCCTGGGGGGGCACCTGAGTGGGGCTGGGGGCACCCATGTGGTCACTGGGGTCATCCATGTGGGGCTGGGGGCACCCATGTGGTCACTGGGGGTACCTGTGGGAGCACCTGAGTGGGGCTGGGGGTACCTGTGGGAGCACCTGAGTGGGGCTGGGGGTACCCACGTGGTCACTGGGGTCATCCAGGTGGGGCTGGGGGCACTGGTGGAGGCACCTGTGTGGGGCTGGGGGCACCCATGTGGGGTGGGGGCACCCATGTGGTCACTGGGGTCACCCAGGTGGGGCTGGGGGCACCTGGGGGGGCACCTGTTTGGGGCTGGGGACACCCATGTGGTCACTGGGGTCACCCATGTGGGGGGCACCCACGTGGTCACTGGGGTCACCCAGGTGGGGCTGAGGGCACCCACGTGGGGCTGGGGGCACCCATGTGGTCACTGGGGTCACCCAGGTGGGCCTGGGGGCACCGGTGGGGGCACTCCAGTGGTCACTGGGGTCATCCATGTGGGGCTGGGGTCACCTGCTGAGTGCTGGGGTCACCTGCCTGGTCCCTTGTTGTCACAGACCTGTCCCCAAGTTTCTCAAGGTCCTGTCCCCCTGTCCCCGTGTGACACCGTGTCCCCAGGGCTGTCCCGGGGCTGTCCCCGGGGCTGTCCCCATGTCCCCAGAGCTGTCCCCGTGGTGTGACACCGTGTCCCCAGGGCTGTCCCCAGGGCTGTCCCCAGGGCTGTCCCCGTGACGGGTGTGACACCGTGTCCCCAAGGCTGTCCCTGTGGTGTGACACCGTGTCCCCCAGGGCTGTCCCGGGGCTGTCCCCGTGTCCCTGGGGCTGTCCCCAGGGTGTGACACCGTGTCCCCAGGGCTGTCCTGGGGCTGTCCCCGTGTCCCTGGGGCTGTCCCCAGGGTGTGACACCGTGTCCCCAGGGCTGTCCCGGGGCTGTCCCCGTGTCCCCAGGGCTGTCCCCGTGACGGGTGTGACACCGTGTCCCCAGGGCTGTCCCCAGGGTGTGACACCGTGTCCCCAGGGCTGTCCCCGGGGCTGTCCCCGTGTCCCCAGGGCTGTCCCCAGGGTGTGACACCGTGTCCCCAGGGCTGTCCCGGGGCTGTCCCCGTGTCCCCAGGGCTGTCCCCAGGGTGTGACACCGTGTCCCCAGGGCTGTCCCCGGGCTGTCCCCGTGTCCCCAGGGCTGTCCCCGTGTCCCCAGGGCTGTCCCCAGGGTGTGACACCGTGTCCCCAGGGCTGTCCCCGTGTCCCCAGCGCTGTCCCCAGGGTGTGACACCGTGTCCCCAGGGCTGTCCCCGGGGCTGTCCCCGTGTCCCCAGGGCTGTCCCCAGGGTGTGACACCGTGTCCCCCAGGGCCACACCAAGGGCCCGTTCCTCGTCAGCGCGCCGCTCTCCACCATCATCAACTGGGAGCGCGAGTTCCAGATGTGGGCGCCGTCCTTCTACGTGGTGACCTACACCGGGGACAAGGACAGCCGCGCCATCATCCGCGAGAACGAGTTCTCCTTCGACGACACCGCCATCAAGGGCGGCAAGAAGGCCTTCAAGATGAAGGTGGGGGTGGGACAGCGGGGTGGGGACAGAGGGGTGGCACTTGGACACTTGGGGACAGCGGGGTGGGGACAGCGGGGTGGCACCTGGACACTTGGGGACAGCGGGGTGGGGACAGCAGGGTGGGACAGCGGGGTGGGACAGTGGGGTGGCACTTGGACATCTGGGGGTGGTACCTGGACACCTGGAGGACAGTGGGGTGGCACTTGGACACCTGGGGTGGCACCCAGACACTTGGGGACAGCGGGGTGGGGACAGCGGGGTGGGACAGCAGGGTGGGACAGCGGGGTGGGGACAGTGGGGTGGGGACAGTGGGGTGGGGACAGCGGGGTGGGGACAGTGGGGTGGGGACAGTGGGGTGGGGACAGCGGGGTGGGACAGCGGGGTGGGGACAGTGGGGTGGGGACAGTGGGGTGGGGACAGCGGGGTGGGACAGCGGGGTGGCACCCAGACAGCTGTGTCACCTGGGGGACAGTGGGGTGGCACTTGGAGACCTGGGGACAGCGGGGTGGGGACAGTGGAGTGGGACAGTGGGGTGGGACAGTGGGGTGGCACTTGGACACCTGGGGTGGCACCCAGACACTTGGGGACAGCGGGGTGGGACAACGGGATGGGACAGTGGGGTGGGACAGTGGGGTGGGGACATGGACAGCTGGGGACAGTGGGGTGGGACAGCGGGGTGGCACCCAGACAGCTGTGTCACCTGGGGAATAGCAGGGTGGACACTTGGGGGACAGCGGGGTAGCACTTGGACACCTGGGGTGGCACCCGGACACTTGGGGACAGCGGGGTGGGGACAGCGGGGTGGCACCTGGACACTTGGGTCACCTTGGGGTTCTGAGTGGGGTTTTTCCATGTTTTGGGGTCCTGGGTGGGGTTTTGGGGGTGCTGGATGGGGGTTTTTCTACATTTTGGGGTTTTGGGTGAGTTCTGGGTGGGATTTTTTAATGTTTTGGGGTTCTGGGTGAGTCCTGGACGTGGTTTCTCCACGTCCTGGGGCTCTGGGTGAGTTCTGGACGTGGTTTCTCCACGTTTTGGGGTTCTGGGTGAGTTCTGGACGTGGTTTCTCCACGTTTTGGGGTGCTGGGTGAGTTCTGGGTGGGATTTTTTCATGTTTTGGGGTTCTGGGTGGGGTTTCTCCACGTTCTGGGGTGCTGGGGGGCCCCGCTGAGCCCCGCCCGTGCCCGCAGCGCGAGGCGCAGGTGAAGTTCCACGTGCTGCTGACGTCCTACGAGCTCATCACCATCGACCAGGCGGCGCTGGGCTCCATCCGCTGGGCCTGCCTGGTGGTGGACGAGGCCCACCGCCTCAAAAACAACCAGTCCAAGGTGGGGGGCACCCCAAAACCTGGGCATGGGGCTGGGGGGCACCCCAGAACCCGGGCATGGGGCTGGGGGGCACCCCAGAACCCGGGCATGGGTGTAGGGGACACCTCAAAACTCAGAGATCCCTGATTTCAGGGTCTGAGGGTGACCAGGCAGGTGTCAGGGGTGTCCCTGGTGGGTTTTGGGGTCTGAGGGGGGGATCAGGGCTGTTCCCCGGTGGATTTGGGGTGCCCCAGTTGGGGTTTAGGGCTGTCCCAGGTGGATTTTGGGGTCTGAGGGGGGATCAGGGCTGTCCCAGGTGGATTTGGGGTGCCCCAGTTGTGGTTTGGGGCTGTCCCAGGTGGATTTGGGGTCTGAGGGGGGGATCAGGGGTGTCCCAGGTGGATTTGGGGGTCTGAGGGGGGGATCAGGGCTGTCCCAGGTGGATTTTGGGGTCTGAGGGGGGGATCAGGGCTGTCCCCGCTGGATTTGGGGTCTGAGGGGGCGATCAGGGGTGCCCCAGGTGGATTTGGGGTCTGAGGGGGCGATCAGGGGTGCCCCAGGTGGATTTTGGGGTCTGAGGGGGCAATCAGGGCTGTCACCGGTGGATTTTGGGGTCTGAGGGGGGGATCAGGGGTGCCCCAGGTGGATTTGGGGTCTGAGGGGGGGATCAGTGGTGTTCCCAGGTGGGTTTTGGGGTCTGAGGGGGGGATCAGGGGTGTCCCAGGTGGATTTTGGGGTCTGGGGGGGGGGGATCAGGGGTGTCCCAGGTGGATTTTGGGGTCTAAGGGGGAGATCAGGGCTGTCCCAGGTGGATTTGGGGTGCCCTGGTGGGGGATCAGGGCTGTCCCAGGTGGATTTGGGGTGTCCCAGGTGGGGGATCAGGGCTGTCCCCGGTGGATTTGGGGTGCCCCAGTTGGGGTTTAGGGCTGTCCCCGCTGGATTTGGGGTCTGAGGCCCGTCCCCGCAGTTTTTCCGGGTGCTGAACGGGTACAAGATCGAGCACAAGCTGCTGCTCACGGGGACGCCGCTGCAGAACAACCTGGAGGAGCTGTTCCACCTGCTCAACTTCCTCACGCCCGAGCGCTTCAAGTGCGTCCCCTCCTGTGTCCCCTCCTGTGTCACCTCCTGTCACCTCCTGTGTCACCTCTGCCACCTGTGTCACCTCCTGTGTCCCCTCTGCCACCTGTGTCACCTCCTGTGCCACCTCTGTCACCTCGTGTCCCACCAAATCCTGGTGTCCCCAAGCTCGCCCTATCCCTGTGTCCCCAATAACCTGCAGGGGTTCCTGTGTCCCCTCCATGTCCCTGTGTCCCCATGCTGACCTCATCCCCGTGTCCCCATGCTGACCCCGTGTCCCCGTGTCCCCACACTGACCCCATCCCCGTGTCCCCGTGTCCCCACACTGACGGGTCCCCGTGTCCCCAGTAACCTGGAGGGGTTCCTGTGTCCCCACGCTGTCCCCATGTCCCCACGCTGTCCCCGTGTCCCCACACTGACCCGTCCCCGTGTCCCCACACTGTCCCCGTGTCCCCACACTGACCGGTCCCCGTGTCCCCAGTAACCTGGAGGGGTTCCTGTGTCCCCCCCATGTCCCCACACTGACCCTGTCCCCATGTCCCCTCCATGTCCCCGTGTCCCCACGCTGTCCCCGTGTCCCCACACAGACCCTGTCCCCGTGTCCCCGTGTCCCCAGTAACCTGGAGGGGTTCCTGTGTCCCCATGCTGTCCCCATGTCCCCACACTGACCCATCCCCGTGTCCCCAGTAACCTGGAGGGGTTCCTGTGTCCCCCCCGTGTCCCCACACTGACGGGTCCCCGTGTCCCCAGTAACCTGGAGGGGTTCCTGTGTCCCCCCCGTGTCCCCACGCTGTCCCCGTGTCCCCACGCTGTCCCCATGTCCCCACACTGACGCATCCCCGTGTCCCCAGTAACCTGGAGGGGTTCCTGGAGGAGTTTGCCGACATCTCCAAGGAGGACCAGATCAAGAAGCTCCACGACCTGCTGGGCCCCCACATGCTGCGGCGCCTCAAGGCCGACGTCTTCAAGAACATGCCGGCCAAGACGGAGCTGATCGTGCGCGTGGAGCTCAGCCCCATGCAGAAGTAGGTGCTGTCCCCTCCCCGTGGGGCTGTCCCCACGCTGCCACCGCCGTGTCCCCGTGTCCCCAGAGCGGCCGGTGGCACCGCTGTCCCCGCAGGAAGTACTACAAGTACATCCTGACGCGCAACTTCGAGGCGCTCAACTCGCGGGGAGGCGGCAACCAGGTGTCGCTGCTCAACATCATGATGGACCTCAAGAAGTGCTGCAACCACCCCTACCTGTTCCCCGTGGCCGCCATGGTGGGGACACGGGGACACCGGGGACATTGGGGGCACACAGGGGTGTGGGGGGATACAGGGACATCGGGGACATCGGGGACATTGGGGGCACACGGGGGTGTGGGGGAACACGGGGACACCTGGAACATCGGGGGCACACGGGGGCGTGGGGGGACATGGGGACACCGGGGACATGAGGACATGGGGACAGCCAGGGGTGTGGGGGGACACAGGGACACTGGGGACACTTGGGAGTGAGGGGGGGACATGGGGACAGCCGGGGGGACAGCAGGGACACCAGGGACGTGGGGACAGCCAGGGGCGTGGGGGGACACGGGGACATCGGGGGCACACGGGGGTGTGGAGGGACATGGGGACAGCAGGGACATGGGGACATGGGGACAGCTGGGGGGGTGGGGGACATGGGGACATCAGGGACATGGGGACAGCCATGGGTGTGGGGGGACAGTGGGGACACTGGGGACACCCAGGGCTGTGGGGGGACAGTGGGGACACTGGGGACACACGGGGCTGTGGGGAAACATGGGGACCCCAGGGACATGGGGACAGCCAGGGGGTGTGGGGGGACATGGGGACACTGGGGACACCGGGGACACCCGGGGGTGTGGGGGGACATGGGGACAGCCAGGGGTTGTGGGGGGACATGGGGACAGCCAGGGTGTGGGGTGACAGCGGGGACATTGGGGACATGGGGACACCAGGGACACCAGGGACGTGGGGACAGCCAGGGGTGTGGGGGGACATGGGGACAGCAGAGACACCAGGGACATGGGGACAGCCAGGCGTGTGGGGGGACACGGGGACACCGGGGACTTGGGGACACCAGGGACGTGGGGACAGCCAGGGGTGTGGGGGGACAGCGGGGACATGGGGACAGGGAGGGGATGTGGGA
Source organism: Taeniopygia guttata (assembly GCF_003957565.2). NCBI lineage: Eukaryota > Metazoa > Chordata > Aves > Passeriformes > Estrildidae > Taeniopygia > Taeniopygia guttata. Next base: position 836,230 of record NC_054764.1, read on the forward strand.
GGGTTCAAGGGATGTGGGACATGGGGACATGGAGGGGACACAAGGGACGTGGAGATGATGATGGGGGGGACACATGTCCCTGTGGGTGGTGTCCCCATGGGTGGTGTCCCCACGGGTGGTGTCCCCACGGGTGGTGTCCCCACGGGTGACCTGGCCTGTCCCTGTGGGTGACCCGGCGCTGTCCCCACGGGTGACCCGGCCTGTCCCTGTCCCCAGGAGTCCCCGAAGCTGCCGAGCGGCGCCTACGAGGGCGGGGCGCTGATCAAGGCCTCGGGGAAGCTGCTGCTGCTGCAGAAGATGCTGCGCAAGCTGAAGGAGCAGAACCACCGGGTGCTCATCTTCTCCCAGGTGGGACCCCAAAAGCACTCCAAAATATCCCAAATTATCCCCAAAATCACCCCCAGAACCACCGCGTGCTCATCTTCTCCCAGGTGGGATCCCAAAACCACCCCCAAAACAGCCCAAAATATCCCTGAAATACCCCAAAACTGCCCCTAGAACCACCGCGTGCTCATCTTCTCCCAGGTGGGACCCCAAAATACCCCAAAATATCCCAAATTATCCCCAGAACCACCGGGTGCTCATCTTCTCCCAGGTGGGACCCCAAAAACACCCCAAAATATCCCTGAAATACCCCAAAACCACCCCCAGAACCACCGGGTGCTCATCTTCTCCCAGGTGGGACCCCAAAAACACCCCAAAATATCCCAAATTATCCCCAAAACCACCCCCAGAAGCACCGCGTGCTCATCTTCTCCCAGGTGGGACCCCAAAAATACCCCAAAATATCCCAAATTATCCCCAAAACCGCCCCCAGAACCACCGCGTGCTCATCTTCTCCCAGGTGGGACCCCAAAAACACCCCAAAATATCCCAAATTATCCCCAAAACCACCCCCAGAACCACCACGTGCTCATCTTCTCCCAGGTGGGACCCCAAAATACCCCATATCCCCCCAGTCTGCCCAGTATGGGCTGTCCCAGCACCCCAGTCCCTCCCAGTATGCCCAGTACAGGGTCTCCAGTCCCTCCCAGTGTGCCCAGTGTCCATCCCAGCACTCCCAGTGTGCCCAGTACAGGGTCTCCAGCCTCTCCCAGTCCCTTCCAGTCCCTCCCAGTCCCTCCCAGTCCCTCCCAGTCCCTCCCAGTGTGCCCAGTACAGGGTCTCTAGTCCCTCCCAGCCCCTCCCAGTCCCTCCCAGTCCCTCCCAGTCTCTCCCAGTCCCTCCCAGTCCCTCCCAGTCCCTCCCAGTGTGCCCAGTACAGGGTCTCCAGCCTCTCTCAGTCCCTCCCAGTCTCTCCCAGTCCCTCCCAGTGTGCCCAGTACAGGGTCCCCAGCCCCTCCCAGCCCTCCCAGTGGCTCCCAGTCTGACCAGTACGCGCAGATGACGAAGATGCTGGACCTGCTGGAGGATTTCCTGGACTATGAGGGTTACAAGTACGAGCGCATCGACGGCGGCATCACCGGGGCCCTGCGGCAGGAGGCCATCGACCGCTTCAACGGTAGGGACGGGGACGGGGACAGGGGACACGGGGACACGGGGATGGGGATGGGGACATGGGGACGGGGATGGGGACACAGGGATGGGGACAGGGATGGGGAAGGGGATGGGGACACGGGGACAGGGACATGGGGACAGGGACACGGGGACGGGGACACGGGGATGGGGACAGGGGACGGGGACACGAGGACAAGGATGGGGATGGGGACACAGGGATGGGGATGGGAACGGGGACACGGGGATGGGGACGGGGACAGGGACAGGGACACAGGGATGGGGACACAGGGATGGGGACGGGGACACGGGGACGGGGATGGGGACACAGGGACAGGGATAGGGACAGGGACAGGGGATGGCGACAGGGATGGGGACAGGGACACAGGGATAGGGACAGGGGACGGGGACATGGGAATGGGGATGGGGACGGGGACAGGGATGGGGACAGGGACAAGGACAGGGATGGGGACAGGGATGGGGACAGGGACAAGGACAGGGACAGGGACAGGGACACAGGGAATGGGGACAGGGACAGGGACAAGGGGGCACAGCAGTGAGGGTGGGTTTGGGGTATTTTTGGGGTGAATTTGGGGTGTTTTGGGTCCGTCACTGACGCCGGGGGGGCAGCGCCGGGGGCGCAGCAGTGAGGGTGGGTTTGGGGTGTTTTTGGGGTGAATTTGGGGCGTTTTGGGTCCGTCACTGACGCCGGGGGGGCAGCGCCGGGGGCGCAGCAGTGAGGGTGGGTTTGGGGTGGGTTTGGGGTGTTTTTGGGGTGAATTTGGGGCGTTTTGGGTCCGTCACTGACGCCGGGGGGGCAGCGCCGGGGGCGCAGCAGTTCTGTTTCCTGCTGTCGACGCGGGCCGGGGGCCTCGGCATCAACCTGGCGACGGCCGACACCGTGGTCATCTTCGACTCGGACTGGAACCCCCACAACGACATCCAGGTGGGCACCGGGCACCTGGGCAGTGTCACCTGGGCAGTGTCACCTGGCCGGTGTCACCTGGCCTGTGTCACCCTCCCTGTCTCCCCTGATTGTCAAGTCCCTGAGGTGTCCCCATGATGTCCCCACGATGTCCCCACGACATCCCCGTCCCCACAGGCCTTCAATGGGGCTCACCACCTCGGCCAGGGTGTCCCCTCATGTCCTGGGATGCCCCCACCATGTCCCCAGGGTGTCCCTGACCTGTCCCATCCCTCGCAGGCCTTCAGCCTCACTCACCACCTCAGCCAGGGTGTCCCCTCCTGTCCCTGGGGTGTCCCCACCACGTCCCCAGGGTGTCCCCTCAATGTCCCGTCCCTCGCAGGCCTTCAGCCTCACTCACCCCCTCGGCCAGGGTGTCCCCCCATGTCCCTGGGGTGTCCCTGGGGTGTCCCACCACGTCCCCAGGGTGTCCCCTCAATGTCCCCAGAGTGTCCCCTCAATGTCCCCTCCCTTGCAGGCCTTCAGCCGCGCCCACCGCATCGGCCAGGGTGTCCCCCCATGTCCCTGGGGTGTCCCTGGGATGTCCCCACCACGTCCCCATGGTGTCCCCTCACTGTCCCCTCCCTCACAGGCCTTCAGCCTCGCTCACCACCTCAGCCAGGGTGTCCCCTCATGTCCCTGGGGTGTCCCTGGTGTGTCCCCAGGGTGTCCCCACAATGTCCCCATCTTCTCAGGCCTTCAGCCTCACTCACCCCCTTGGCCAGGGTGTCCCCCCATGTCCCTGGTGTGTCCCCACCATGTGCCTGGGGTGTCCCCACCACATCCCCATGTTGTCCCCTCAATGTCCCCTCCCTCGCAGGCCTTCAGCCGCGCCCACCGCATCGGCCAGGGTGTCCCCTCATGTCCTTGGGGTGTCCCCCCATGTCCCTGAGGTGTCCCTGGGGTGTCCCCCCATGTCCCTGAGGTGTCCCTGGGGTGTCCCCCCATGTCCCTGGGGCGTCCCTGGTGTGTCCCCATGGTGTCCCCTCACTGTCCCCTCCCTCGCAGGCCTTCAGCCGCGCCCACCGCATCGGCCAGGCCAACAAGGTGATGATTTACCGCTTCGTGACGCGGGCCTCGGTGGAGGAGCGGATCACGCAGGTGGCCAAGCGCAAGATGATGCTGACGCACCTGGTGGTGCGCCCGGGGCTGGGCTCCAAGGCCGGCTCCATGTCCAAGCAGGAGCTCGACGACATCCTCAAGTTCGGCACCGAGGAGCTCTTCAAGGACGAGAACGAGGGTGGGCCCGCGTGGGGCTGGGCTGGGCTGGGCTGGGCTGGGCTGGGCTGGGCTGGGCTGGGCTGGGCTGGGCCGGCCGGGCTGGGCTGGGTCGTACTGGGCTGAACTGGATTCTGCTGGGCCGGGCCAGGCCGGGCTGGGTCATGTTTGGTGATGTTGGGTTGGACTGGGTTGTGCTGGGTTGGACTGGGCCATGTTGGACCATGTTGGGTTGGACTGGGCCATGTTGGGTTAGATTGGGCCATGTTAGCCTGTGCTGGGTTGGACTGGGCCATGTTGGGTTGGACTGGGCCATGTTGGGTTGGACTGGGCCGTGCTGGACTGAACTGGGCCATGTTGGGTTGGACTGGGCCTTGTTGGGTTGGACTGGGCCTTGTTGGGCCAGGCTGGAATGGACTGGGCTGTGTTGGGTTGGACTGGGACACACTGGGTTGGACTGGGCTGGACTGGGCCATGTTGGGCCATATTGGCCATATTGGCCAAGCTGTGTCACATCACCTTGGGACATGACAAAGCCACGTTGGGATGTGACAAAGCCGTGTCCCATCCCCTTGGGACATGACAAAGCCGTGTTGGGACGTGACAAAGCCGTGTCCCATCACCTTGGGACGTGACAAAGCCATGTCACATCCCCTTGGGACATGACAAAGCCATGTTGGGACATGACAATGACGTGTCCCATCCCCTTGGGACGTGACAAAGCCACGTTGGGATGTGACAAGGCCGTGTCCCATCACCTTGGGATGTGACAAAGGCGTGTCCCGTCCCCGTGGGACATGACAAAGCCATGTTGGGACATGACAAAGCCGTGTTGGGACGTGACAAAGCCGTGTTGGGACGTGACAAGGCTGTGTCACATCCCCTTGGGACATGACAAAGCCGTGTCCCATCCCCTTGGGACATGACAAAGCCGTGTTGGGATGTGACAAAGCCGTGTTGGGACGTGACAAAGCCATGTCCCGTCCCCGTGGGACATGACAAAGCCGTGTCCCGTCCCCGTGGGACATGACAAAGCCGTGTCCCGTCCCCGTGGGGCGCGTCCGGCCGTGTCCCAGCGTGTCACACGGTGTGGCCGCGCAGGGGACAACAAGGAGGAGGACAGCAGCGTCATCCACTACGACAACGAGGCCATCGCGCGGCTGCTGGACCGGAACCAGGACGCCACCGACGACGCCGACGTGCAGAACATGAACGAGTACCTGAGCTCCTTCAAGGTGGCCCAGTACGTCGTCAGGGAGGAGGACAAGGTGTGCTGGGGACACTGGGGACAGCGGGGACAGCGGGGACACCCTGGGGACACCGGGGACACTGGGGAGATGCTGGGGACACCGGGGACGCTGGGGACACTGGGGACACTGGGGACAGCGGGGACACCGGGGACATTGGGGGATGCTGGGGACATGGGGGACACTGGGGACACTGGGGGACATTGGGGACACTCGGGACACCAGGGATGTTGGGGACACTGGGGGCACTGGGGACACCGGGGACATGCTGGGGACATTGGGGGCATTGGGGGCATTGGGACACTGGGGGGCACTGGGGACACAGGGGATGCTGGGGACACCGGGGGACACTGGGGACAGAGGGGACACGGGGGGCACTGGGGACACTGGGGACACTGGGGACACCGGGGACAGCGGGGACACTGGGGACACTGGAGGTGTTGGGGACACTGGGGACACTGGGGACACTGGGGATATTGGGGACACACTGGGGACATTGGGGACATTG
>NC_054764.1:842160-1020629 GCF_003957565.2 Taeniopygia guttata
ACTAAAGTCTTTGCAAAGTCAGAGTAAAGTCCCGGTAAAATCCAAGTGAGCTGGGATTGAGATCGGAGCAAAGTCCTAGCAAAGCTGGAGTAAGATCAGAGTAAAGTCTGAATAAAGTCCAAATAAAGTCAGAATAAGGTGGGCGTAAAGTCAGACTAAAGCCGGAGTAAAGTCGGAGTAAAGTCCGGGTAGGTTGTGAGTAAGCTCGGGGCAGGGTCAGGTGAGGAGGGCGGCGCGTGGCGGGGCTGCGGCTTGGCGCTGAGGTGGCTCTGCTGAGTAGCTGTGGTGTAAAGCTGGAGTGTGTCCCCAGTGCCCTCCTGTGTGTATCTCTGGAGTAGTTTATGCCTCGGTCCCTTCTCCCTCCCTCCCTCCCTCCCTCCCTCCTCGCCCGGGGGTGTTTCGGTGGAGTATCCCTGGAGTATCCCCTGAGTATCCCCGGAGTGTCCCCGCGGCGTGGTGCAGAGTAAGGCTGGAGTAGCGCTGCTGGAAGGCAGGAGTAACCCTGGAGGATCTCTGGGGCGTCCGAGGAGTGTCCCCAGAGTGTTACGAGTAACCCTGGAGTATCTCTGGAGTACCTTGAGGAGATACTCGGAGTGAGGAGCACACTTGGGGTACCTCCGGTGTGGGTGAGGCGCACCCCGAGTGCGTCAGGAGTAAACCTTGAACAAGTCAGGAGGAAACCTTGAGCAAGTCAGGAGTAAACCTTGAGTGAGTCAGGAGTAAACCTTGAACAAGTCAGGGATACACCCAGAGTAAGTCAGCAGTACCCAGAGTAAGTCAGGAGTACTCCCAGAGTAATTCAGGGATACACCCAGAGTAATTCAGGGATACACCCAGAGTAACTCCGGAGCACCCCGTGAGTACCCCCAGCCTACTCACACCCTGAGTAAGCTCTGAGTAAGCTCTGAGTAAGCTCTGAGTACCCCTGAGTAACCCCCAGCTCCTCCCCCTCGCTCTCCCCACCCCCATTCTCACGTGAGTATCTTCCCACCGCCCCTCCCCGCGTAACCTGTGAGTAACCCGTGAGTAACCCGTGAGTAACCCGTGAGTACCCCCCGAGTAAGCCGCGTGTCTCTCTGTGCCGCGGGCAGTGCTGAACCAGCTGGAGGAGCTGCTGAGCGACATGAAGGCGGACGTGACGCGCCTGCCGGCCACGCTGTCCCGCATCCCGCCCATCGCCGCGCGCCTGCAGATGTCGGAGCGCAGCATCCTCAGCCGCCTGGCCAGCAAGGGCACCGAGAGCCACCCCCCGCCCGTAAGTGTCACCCTGTCACACTGTCACATTGTCACCCTGTCACACTGTCACCGTGTCACCCTGCCACCCTGTCACCCTGTCACACTGTCACACTGTCACACTGTCACCTTGTCACCCTGTCACACTGCCCCTGACACCTCAGCATCCTCAGCCGCCTGGCCAGCAAGGGCACCGAGAGCCACCCCCCGCCTGTAAGTGTCACCCTGGGACACTGTCACTGTGTCACCCTGTCACATTGTCACCCTGTCACATTGTCACACTGTCACACTGTCACCCTGTCACACTGTCACCATGGTGTCCTCAGCCGCCTGGCCAGCAAGGGCACCGAGAGCCACCCTCCTCCTGTAAGTGTCACCCTGTCACATTGTCACATTGTCACACTGTCACACTGTCACCCTGCCACCCTGCCCTGGCATTGTCCCCTGACACCTCAGCATCCTCAGCCGCCTGGCCAGCAAGGGCACCGAGAGCCACCCCCCGCCTGTAAGTGACACCCGGGGACATTGTCACATTGTCACCCTGTCACACTGTCACCGTGTCACCCTGTTACACTGTCACCCTGTCACCCTGCCCCTGACACCTCAGCACCCTCAGCCGCCTGGCCAGCAAGGGCACCGAGAGCCACCCTCCTCCTGTAAGTGACACCCTGGGACACTGTCACCCTGTCACCCTGTCACCCTGTCACCCTGTCACACTGTCACCCTGTCACATTGTCACCCTGTCACCCTGTCACACTGTCACACTGTCACACTGTCACCATGTCACTCTGTCACACTGTCACTGTGTCACACTGTCACACTGTCACCCTGTCACACTGTCACCTTGTCACCCTGTCACACTGTCACACTGTCACCCTGTCACGCTGTCACCCATCACCCTGTCACACTGTCACACTGCCACCCTGTCACCCTGTCATGCTGTCACCCTATCACCGTGTCACACTGTCACTCTGTCACCCTGTCACCCTGTCACACTGCCACCCTGTCACACTGTCACACTGTCACCCTGTCACACTGTCACCCTGTCACACTGTCACACTGTCACCGTGTCACACTGCCACGCTGTCACCCTGTCACACTGTCACTGTGTCACACTGTCACCCTGTCACACTGTCACACTGTCACTGTGTCACACTGTCACCCTGTCACACTGTCACACTGTCACGGTGCCACACTGTCATACTGTCACACTGTCACACTGTCACTCTGTCACACTGTCGCACTGTCACATTGTCCCCTGTCACCATGGTGTCCTCAGCCGCCTGGCCAGCAAGGGCAGTGACCCCAGGAGGTGACCCTGGAGGTGACTCTGGAGGTGACAGCAGGGGGGTGGCACTAGGAAGTGACCCCGGACGGGTGACCCCTGGGTGGTGACCCGAGGTGACCCCAGGAGGTGACAGTGGGAGGGTGACCCCGGAGGTGACCCCAGGAGGTGACCCCAGGAGGTGACAGTGGGAGGGTGACCCCGGAGGTGACCCCAGGAGGTGACCCCGGAGGTGACAGTGTAGGGGTGACACCAGGAGGTGACCCTGGGAGGTGACAGCAGGGGGGTGGCATTAGGAAGTGACCCTGGGCAGTGACCCGAAGGTGACACTGGAGGTGACCCAGGAGGTGACAGTGGGAGGTGACACCATGGTGTGACCCTGGGCAGTGACCTCAGAGCTGACCCCTGTCCCTGTCCCTGTCCCCATCCCTGTCCCTGTCCCTGTGTCCCTGTCCCTGTGTCCCTGTCCCTGTCCCTGTGTCCCTGTCCCCGTGTCCCCATCGCTGTCCCCAGACCTTCCCACCGGGGCCCTACGCGACCCCCCCGAGCTACGGGGGCACCTTTGGGCCCCCCCCGGCCGGAGCGCTGCCCCACCCCGGGGGGGCCAACTACAGCCAGATGCCACCGGGCTCCTTCATCTCCGGTGAGACGGGTCCCAAAAACGGGGTCCCCAAAATGGGACATGGGGGGGGGGCCCCTAAAATGGGACATGGGGGGGGTCCTAAAATGGGACATGGGGGGGCCCCAAAAATGGGACATTCATCGGGGGGATCCCAAAAATGGGACATGGGGGGGCCCTAAAATGGGACATGGGGGGGCCCTAAAATGGGGACATTCATTGGGGGGGGGGTCCCCAAAAATGGGACATGGGGGGCCCCAAAAATGGGGACATTCATTGGGGGGGCCCCAAAAATGGGGACATTCATTGGGGGGGGCCCAAAAATGGGACATCGGGGGGGTCCCCAAAAATGGGACATGGGGGGGGCCCTAAAATGGGGACATTCATCGGGGGGGTCCCCAAAATGGGACATGGGGGGGGCAAACTGGGGGATACTGGGGGGACAAAACGAGAAACTGGGGGGGGGCTCCCCAAAAATGGGACATCGGGGGAGCCCCAAAAATGGGGACATTCATTGGGGGGGGGTCCCCAAAAATGGGACATGGGGGGGGGGGGTCTCCCTGAGGGTGTCACTGGCTGGGGGAGGGGGACGGGGGGGTCCCTGGGGGTGTTTCGGGGGTCCTTGGAGGGATCATTTGGGGAGGGGTCCTTGGGGGTCCTGGGGGGGTTCCCATGGGTGGGGTGGGGTCCCATGGGTGGGGGTGGGGGTCTCTGGGGGGGATTTCTGTGGGTGTGGGGGGGTTCCCATGGGTGGGTGGGGGGTGGTCCCTGACCCCCCCATGTCCCCCCAGCCTCGAACGGCCCCGCGGTGCTGGGTCCCATGGGTGGGGGTGGGGGTCTCTGGGGGGGGTCCCATGGGTGGGTGGGGGTCCCATGGGTGGGTGGGGAGGGTCCCTGACCCCCCCGTGTCCCCCCAGCCTCGAACGGCCCCGCGGTGCTGGTGAAGCGGGGTGGGGGTGGGGGTCTCTGGGGGGGATTTCTGTGGGTGTGGGGGGGTTCCCATGGGTGGGGGATCTCTGGGGTGGGGGTCCCTGCCCCCCTGACCCCCGTGTCCCCCCAGCCTCGAACGGCCCCGCGGTGCTGGTGAAGCGCGAGGCGGAGGCGCTGGAGCGGAAGGAGCCCAGGGGGGGGGAGGTGATCTGCATCGACGACTGAGGGGGGGGCGGGGCCGGGGGGGCCCCCCCGCCCCTCCCCCCACTCGCCAACCCCACCCCGGGGTGGCCCCGAGCCCGGCGGGGGGAGGGGGCGGGTTTGGGGGGGGTGGGGGAGGGGCGGGGGGGTTATAAATATGGAATTCTATAAATATGGATTTATGGGGGGGGAGGGGCGCTCCCCGCCCCTCCCCCCCGCTCGGGCTCGTGTTTAACCGCAGCGAATAAACCGGAACCTTCCTTGGCTCCCGTGGGGATGGTCGTGGCTCCCGTGGCCGTGGTCACCTGGGGGTGGTGGCCACCAGGAGTTGGGGTTTGGCTACTGGCGGGGTGGGCGTGGCTACCATGGGGATGGTTCTGGCTACCGTGGAGAGGGTTCTGGCTACCGTGGGGATGGTCATGGCTACTGTGGGGATAGTCGAGGCTACCATGGAGAGGGTTCTGGCTACTGTGGAGAGGGTTGTGGCTACCATTGGGGTGGTTCTGGCTACCATGGAAATGGTCGTGGCTACCATGGGATGGTCATGGCTACCATGGGGGTGGTTGTGGCTACTGTGGAAATGGTCATGGCTACCATGGGGATGGTCGTGGCTACCATGGAGAGGTTTGTGGCTATCATGGAGATGGTTCTGGCTACCATGGGGGTGGTCGTGGCAACCACGGAGATGGTCATGGCTACCATGGGGGTGGTTGTGGCTACTGTGGAGAGGGTTGTGGCTACTGTGGTTGTGGCTACCATGGGGGTGGGCGTGGCCGGGAAGGGAATTCCCGTTTTTTGAAGCTTTTTTGGGCCGTTTTGCCCAAATTTCGATATTTGGGGGGACGGGGGCGGGGCTGGAGGACTGAGGGACGATAGAGACGCGCGCTGGAGGACTGAGCGTCACTTCCGGGTGAGGGAGGAACCATAGAGATGCGGAGTGAGGGGGACTTCCGGTTCCGGGGAGCTAAAACCATAGAGACGAACACTGGAGGACTGAGCGTCACTTCCGGGTGAGGGAGGAACCATAGAGATGCGGAGTGAGCGGAACTTCCGGTTCCGTGGAGCTACAACCATAGAGACGAACACTGGAGGACTGAGCGTCACTTCCGGTCCGCCGAACCAACGAGTTCACCACCCTCTACCCACGTGATCCTTCAGCCGGCTCTGATTGGTGGATGAGTCGGCGACGAGCAGCACTGAACCAATGAGAGAGCGGGGTGGGTACTGAGGGCGGGTCACGTGACCGGAAGGGAAAGCGGAAGCGTCGCCATGGTGAGAACTGGGATGGGGAACTGGGAGAGACTGGGATATACTGGGATATACTGGGAGGGACTGGGAGGGACTGGGGGGGACTGGGAGGGACTGGGAGGGGACTGGGGAGTCCCCGGGGGTCCCTCAGGGGGAGGCTCTGGGAGTTCCTGGTGCTCACTGGGATGACAGCGGCCTGCACTGGTTTATAGTGGGTTGTACTGGTTTATACTGGTTTATACTGGTTTGTACTGGTGTTTGCGGGTCGCAGGCGGCGGCGCTGGCGCAGGGCCTGGAGCGGGTGCCGGCTCAGGCCGGGTACCTGGTGATCAGCGACGGCGCCGTGCTGGCCGTGAGGGGGCCCGAAACTGGGGGGGAGGGGCCCTAAAATTGGGGGTGGGATCCCCAAAATTAGGGGAGGGGGTCTCCAAAACTGGGGGGAGGGGGCCCTAAAAATGGGGGAGGGGTGCCAAAAATTGGGGGGAGGAGTCCCGAAAATTGAGGGGGGGGGTCCCCAAAATTGGGGGAAGGGGCCCTAAAAATGGGGGAGGGGAGCCAAAATTGGGGGGAGGGGGTCCCCAAAATGGGGGGGAGGGGTTCCTAAAATTGGGGGAGGGGGGAGACAAAAAATCCGGGGGAGGGGGTCCTTAAAAATGGGGGGAGGAGTCCCTAAAATTGGGGGGAGGGGGGAGCCAAAATTGGGGGGAGGGGTCCCTAAAAATGAGGGAGGGGGGAGCCAAAAAATCTGGGGGAAGGGTCCCTAAAAATGGGGAAGGGGTCCCTAAAAAATGGGGGAGGGGGGAGCCAAAAATTGGGGGGAGAGGTACCTAAAAAATGGGGGAGGGGAGCCAAAAATTGGGGGGAGGGGTCCCTAAAAAATGGGGGAGGGGTCCCTAAAAATGGGGGAGGGGGGAGCCAAAAAATCTGGGGGAGGGGTCCCTAAAACTGGGGGAGAGGGGGAGCCAAAAAATCTGGGGGAGGGGTCCCTAAAATTGGGGGGAGGGGTCCCTAAAAAGTGGGGGAGGGGGGAGCAAAAATATCTGGGGGAGGGGTCCTTAAAATTGGGGGGAGGGGCCCTAAAAATGGGGGGAGGGGAGCCAAAAGTTTGGGGGAGGAGTCCCTAAAAATGGGGGGAGGAGTCCCCAAAATTGGGGGGAGGGGGCCCTAAAATTGGGGGGGGTCCCTAAAAAATGGGGGAGGGGGGAGCCAAAAAATCTGGGGGAGGGGTCTTTAAAAATGGGGGAGGGGGCCCTAAAATTGGGGGAGGGGTCCCCAAAATGGGGGGGAGGGGTTCCTAAAATTGGGGGAGGGGGGAGCCAAAAAATCTGGGGGAGTGGGACCTAAAATTGGGATCCCAAAATTGGGGGGAGGGGTCCCTGAAATTGGAGGAGGGGGGAGCAAAAATTGGGGGGAGGGGGGAAAATCTGGGGGGGCTTTGAAGCTTTTTTGGGGGTTCCTCAATTTGGGGAGGGGTCCCTTAAAACTGGGGGTTCCCAGGTGGGTTTTGGGGCATTTTTTGGGTTTTTTTTCCCTCTGGGAGGCTCCGATTTTTTGGGGGGATTCACAAGAATTCGGGATATTTTTGGGGGGTTCTCAGGTCATTTTTGGGGTGGGTTTTTGGGGCATTTTTTGGGATTTTTCTCCTTCTGGATCCCCCAATTTTTTTGTGATCTTTGAGTGCGAAATCCCAAAAAATTCTGGAGGATCCCCAGGAATTTTTGGGGAGTTCTCAAATCATTTTTTGGGGTGATTTTGCTGCATTTCGGTGCCGTTTTTTGGGGTTTTTTTAGGGGGATTTTTTTTGTTTTGTTCCCTGAGAATTCCCAAAAGCTTTTGGGGTTCCCAAATGTGGAATTTTCTCTGCGCAGTCCTCGGGGGACCTGGAGAACGACGAGCACACGGCCACGGTGCTGCAGGGGCTGGTGGCCACGGCGCTGGGGCTGCGGCTGCCCCGCGGCCACGAGCCGCCCTTCCGCCGCCTCTCGGGTGAGCTGCGGGCAGGCACGGCCCAAAACGGCCCCAAAATATCCCTAACGGCCCCAAAATGGCCTCAAAATATCACTAACGGCCCCAAAACGGCCCAAAACGGCCCAAAATTGACCAAAATTGCATCAAAATATCACTAATGGCCCCAAAATGCATCAAAATATCACTAACGGCCCCAAAACGGCAGAAAACGGCCCCAAAACAGCCCCAAAATGGCAGAAAACGGCCCTGAAACGGCCCAAAACTGCCCCAAAATATCACTAACGGCCCCAAAATTGCATCAAAATATCACTAACGGCCCCAAAATGGCAGAAAACGGCCCCAAAACGACCCAAAATGGCCTCAAAATATCACTAACGGCCCCAAAATGGCAGAAAATGGCCCCAAAATGGCAGAAAACGGCCCAAAATTGCATCAAAATATCACTAACGGTCCCAAATTGCATCAAAATATCCCTAACGGCCCCAAAACAGCCCAAAATTTAATCAAAATATCACTAACGGCCCCAAAATGGCATCAAAATATCCCTAACGGCCCCAAAATGGCATCAAAATATCCCTAACGGCCCCAAAATGGCATCAAAATATCACTAACAACCCCAAAATTGCATCAAAATATCCCTAACGGCCCCAAAACTGCCCAAAGCGGCCCAAAACAGCCTCAAAATATCCCTAACGGCCCCAAAACAGCCCCAAAACGGCCCAAAATTGCAACAAAATATCACTAACGGCCCCAAAATTGCCTCAAAATTGCATCAAAATATCACTAACGGCCCCAAAATGGCCTCAAAATATCACTAACGGCCCCAAAACAGCCTCAAACTGCCTCAAAATATCCCTAACGGCCCCAAAATTGCATCAAAATATCACTAACGGCCCCAAAACGGCCCAAAATTGCATCAAAATATCACTAATGGCCACAAAATGGCAGAAAACGGCCCCAAAATGGCCCAAAGCTGTCTCAAAATATCCCTAACGGCCCCAAAATTGCATCAAAATATCACTAACGGCCCCAAAACGGCACAAAATTGCCTCCAAATATCACTAACGACCCAAAATGGCACAAAACGGGCCCAGAATGACCCCAAATGTCCCAAAATGACACAAAATTAACTAAAATATCCCAAACGGCCCCAAAATGATCCCAGAGGTCCCAAAATTGCCTCAAAATATCCCAAACGGCCCCAAAACTGCCCCAGAATGGCCCCAAATGTCCCTAAATGGCCCCAGAATGGCCTCAAGTGGCCCAAAATGGCCCCAAATGTCCCCATGGGGGGTGGCCCTGTCCCTGCTGGCCCCAGGGGTGGCCCCAGGGTGGCCCTGGGGACCCGGGGGTGGCCCTGGGGTGGCTCTGAGGACACTGGGGGTGGCTCTGGGGACACTGGGGGTGGCCCTGGGGTGGCCCCAGGGACATGGAGGGTGGCCCTGGGGACACGGGGGTGGCTCTGGGGACATGGGGGTGGCCCTGGGGTGGCTCTGAGGTGGCTCTGAGGACACGGGGGTGGCCCTGGGGACACCGGGGGTGGCCCTGTCCCCACTGTCCCCACTGTCCCCGCTGTCCCCAGTGGTGTTTGGTGAGCACTCCCTCCTCGTCACCGTCTCGGGACAGAAACTCTTCGTGGTCAAGCGCCACCACCACGTCCAGGAGCCGGTGGCCGTGTGACAGATGTCCCCAGAGTGTCCCCAGAGTGTCCCCGGAGGTGGTGGCACCGCCCGCGGCCCCAAAGTGTCCCCAAAGTGTCCCCAGATCCCCCCGTGGGGACAATAAACGACATCCGAGGGTGGCTGTGGCGCTTTGTGACCTCCTTGGGGACATCAGGTGGCACCAGGTGACATCCAGGCCACCCTTGGGGACATCCAGACCCTCCTGGGGACATCCAGGCCACCCTTGGGGACATCCAGGTGACACCAGCAGGTGACATCCAGGTCTCTTTATTGGCAATAAATAACAGGGACAGAGGTGCCACCCTTGTCCCCAATGTCCCCAACCCGGGGGTGGCACTGCAGGTCCCCCCCCCCCTCCCCCCCATCCCACTTTGGCTCGGGGACACTTCCCCGATGTCCCCAAATGTCCCCAAATGTCCCCAAAATCCCGACCCCAAACGCGGGCACGGCTCCAGGCCGTGTCCCCAAGGTGTCCCCAAGGTGTCCCCAAGGCTCTGGGGTGGCCCTGTCCCCTTGGTCCCTGTCCGTGGCACTCTGGGGACACTGGGGGTGGCCCTGTCCCCACTGTCCCCCTGTCCCCAGTGTCCTGGAGGTGGCACTGGGGGTGGCCCTGTCCCCTGGTCCCTGTCCCCAGTGTCCCCAAGGCCCTGGAGGTGGCACTGGGGGTGGCCCTGTCCCCCTGGTCCCTGTCCCCAGTGTCCCCAAGCTGTCCCCAGTGTCCCAGTGCCGTCTGTGCCACCCCAGCGGTGTCCCCACAGTGTCCCCAAGATGTCCCCAGTGTCCCCACCATTGTCCCAGCGCTGTGTGTGCCACCCCAGCGGTGTCCCCACAGTGTCCCCAGTGTCCCCACCCTGTCCCCAGTGTCCCAGCACTGTCTGTGCCACCCCAGCAGTGTCCCCATGATGTCCCCAACGTCCCAGTGCTGTCCCCACTGTCCCCATGTTGTCCCCCCCTGTCCCCAACGTCACCGCAGGGGTGGCACTGTCCCCTCGTGTCCCCAGTGTCACCGCAGGGGTGGCACCACCAGCACTTTGCACTCCCCGTGTCCCCAGTGTCCCCTCGTGTCCCCAGTGTCCCCAATGTCACCGCAGGGGTGGTGCTGTCACCGCAGGGGTGGCACTGTCCCCAATGTCCCCAATGTCACCGCAGGGGTGGCACCACCAGCACCTTGCACTCCCCGTGTCCCCAATGTCCCCGCTGTCACCGCAGGGGTGGCACTGTCCCCAGTGTCCCCAATGTCACCGCAGGGGTGTCACTGTCCCCGCTGTCACCGCAGGGGTGGCACTGTCACCGCAGGGGTGGCACCACCAGCACCTTGCACTCCCCATGTCCCCAGTGTCCCCAGTGTCCCCAATGTCCCCAATGTCACCGCAGGGGTGGCACTGTCACCGCAGAGGTGGCACTGTCCCCAATGTCCCCAGTGTCACCGCAGGGGTGGCACTGTCCCCAATGTCCCCAGTGTCACCGCAGGGGTGGCACTGTCCCCAGTGTCCCCGATGTCACCGCAGGGGTGGCACCACCAGCACCTTGCACTCCCCGTGTCCCCAGTGTCCTCAGTGTCCCCAGTGTCACCGCAGGGGTGTCCCCGCAGGGGTGGCACTGTCCCCAGCTGTCCCCAGTGTCCCCAATGTCACCGCAGGGGTGGCACTGTCACCGCAGGGGTGGCACCACCAGCACCTTGCACTCCCTCTTGGCGATCTTGTCCAGGGCCAGCACGGCTTTGTCACCCGCGGGCAGGTACAGGGGACGTCCCACGGGGGACCCCACGGGCGGCGTGATGGCGCGGCGCTCCATGACACTGCCCGACCTGGGGACAGGGCATTGGGGACAGCAGTGTCACCTCTGTGTCACCTGTGTCACCTGTGTCACCTCAGTGTCACCTCAGTGTAACCCACAGTGTCCCTGTGTCACCCACAGTGTCCCCATGTCACCCCCCGTGTCACCCCAGGTGATGGCGCGGCGCTCCATGACACTGCCCGACCTGGGGACAGCAGTGTCACCTGTGTCACCCACAGTGTCCCTTTGTCACCTCTGTGTCACTTGTGTGTCATCCACAGTGTCCCTGTGTCACCTGTGTCACCCACAGTGTCCCTGTGTCAGTTACAGTGTCCCTGTGTCACCCACAGTGTCACCTGTGTCACCCAAGGCAGTGGTGGCACCTCCCCAGGGTCCCTTTGTCACATCCCAGTCCCTCCCAGTCCCTCCCAGTTCCCTCCCAGTCCTCCCCAGTCCCTCCCAATCCCCTCCAAATCCCTCCCAGCTGCTCCCAGTGCCTCCCAGTCCCTCCCAGTTCCCTCCCAGTCCCCTCCCAGTCACCCCCAGTTCCCTCCCAGTTCCCTCCCAGTCCCTCCCAGTTGTTCCCAGTCCCCTCCCAGTTGCCCCAAAACCCCCTCCCAGTTCCCTCCCAGTCCATCCCAGTCCCTCCCAATCCCCTCCCAGTCCCTCCCAGCTGCTCCCAGTCCCTCCCAGTGCCCCAAAACCTCTTCCCAATCCCTCCGAATCCCCTCTCAATCCCCTCCCAGTCCCTCCCAATCCCCTCCCAATCTGTCCCAGTCCCTCCCAGCTGCGCCCAGTTCCCTCCCAATCCCCTCCCAGTGCTCCCAGTGCTCCCAGTACCTGATGAGGTGGCTGCGGGCGGGCTGCTGGTGGGAGAAGGACTGGGAGCGGCCCAGGCCGGCCACGAGCTCCCGCACGGCCGGAGAGCCGGGGCTGCCCCTGCGGGACACGGGCCGCGCCTCCCCCGGCCCACTGGGCTGTACTGGGAGGCACTGGGAGGAACTGGGGCTGCCCCTGCGGGACACGGGCCGCGCCTCGGCCGGGGCGCTGCTGACGCTGGCCGTGAACTGCAGCTTCAGCTTCATGTGCTGCGACAGCTGCGACAGCGCGTCACTGGGAGCACTGGGAGGGACTGGGGGGCACTGGGAGGGGGTTTGGGGGCACTGGGAGGGACTGGGAGGGACTGGGGGGCACTGGGAGCAGCTGGGAGGGGGTTTGGGGGCACTGGGAGGGGGTTTGGGGGCACTGGGAGGGAGTTCTGGGTGGGATTTGGGGCACTGGAGGCACTGGGAGGGCATTGGGAAGTACTGGGAGGGGCACTGGGATGTACTGGGAGGTACCGGGGGGGACTGGGAGGGGATCTGGGCCACTGGGAGGGACTGGGAGGGGATTTCGGGGCACTGGGAAGGAGCTTTGGGGCACTGGGAGGGAGTTCTGGGGGGGGAATTGGGGCACTGGGAGGTACTGGGAGATACTGGGAGGGCATTGGGAGGTACTGGGAGGGGTACTGGGATGTACTGGGAGACACTGGGGAGGGACTGGGAGGGGATTTCGGGGCACTGGGAAGGAGCTTTGGGGCACTGGGAGGGAGTTCTGGGGGGTATTTGGAGCACTGGAGGCACTGGGAGGGACTGGGAGTGAGTTCTGGGGATACTGGGAGGCACTGGGAGGCACTGGGAGGGGCACTGGGCTGTACTGGGAGGCACTGGGAGGAACTGGGGCTGCCCCTGCGGGACACGGGCCGCGCCTCGGCCGGGGCGCTGCTGACGCTGGCCGTGAACTGCAGCTTCAGCTTCATGTGCTGCGACAGCTGCGACAGCGCGTCACTGGGAGCACTGGGAGCCACTGGGAGGGACTGGGGGGCACTGGGAGGGGGTTTGGGGCACTGGGAAGGGACTGGGAGGGACTGGGAGCCACTGGGAATGCACTGAGAGAGACTGGGAGGGGGTTTGGGGGCACTGGGAGGGACTTCAGGGGGCTATGTGGGGCACCGGAGGCACTGGGAGGGAACTGGGAGGGCATTGAGAGGTACTGGGAGGGACTGGGAGGGACTGGGAGGGACTGGGAGGGGGTTTGGGGGCACTGGGAAGGACTGGGAGGGACTGGGAGCCACTGGGAATGCACTGAGAGAGACTGGGAGGGGGTTTGGGGGCACTGGGAGGGACTGGGAGGGACTGGGAGGGGGTGTGGGGGCACTGGGAGGGACTGGGAGCCACTGGGAGGGACTGGGAGGGACTGGGAGGGACTGGGAGGAGGTTTGGGGGGGACTGGGAGGGGGTTTGGGGGCACTGGGAGGGACTGGGAGGGGCACTGGGATGGACTGGGGGGGACTGGGAGGCACTGGGAGGGGGTTTGGGGGAGATTTGGAGCACTGGAGGGAGTTCTGGGGGGGATTTGGGGCACTGGAGGCACTGGGAGGGACTGGGAGGGACTGGGAGGGGTACTGGGAGGTACTGGGAGACACTGGGGAGGGACTGGGAGGGACTGGGAGGGGGTTTGGGGGCACTGGGAGGGGGTTTGGGGGGGATTTGGGGGCACTGGGAGGGACTGGGAGGGACTGGGAGGGCACTGGGAGGTACTGGGAGGGCACTGGGAGGGACTGGGAGGGACTGGGAGGGACTGGGAGGGGATTTCGGGGCACTGGGAGGGACTGGGAGGGCACTGGGAGGGACTGGGAGGGGATTTCGGGGCACTGGGAGGGAGTTCTGGGGGGGATTTGGGGCACTGGAGGCACTGGGAGGGACTGGGAGGTACTGGGAGGGGTACTGGGATGTACTGGGAGGCACCGGGGGGGACTGGGAGGGGATCTGCGGCACTGGGAGCCACTGGGAGTGGGTTTTGGGGGGATTTGGGGGCACTGGGAGGGAGTTCTGGGGGCTGTGTGGGGCACTGGGAGATACTGGGAGGGCATTGGGAGGTACTGGGAGGCACTGGGGGAGACTGGGAGCCACTGGGAGAGACTGGGAGCCACTGGGAGAGACTGGGAGCCACTGGGAGGGGGTTTGGGGGCACTGGGAGGGAGTTCAGGGGGGGATTTGGTGCACTGGAGGCACTGGGAGGGCGTTGGAAGGTACTGGGAGGGCACTGGGAGGGGTACTGGGATGTACTGGGATGCACTGGGGAGGGACTGGGAGGGGATCTGGGGCACTGGGAGGGACTGGGAGGCACTGGGAGGGGGTTTGGGGGGGATTTAGGGGCACTGGGAGGGAGTTCTGGGGGCTATTTGGGGCACTGGGAGGGCACTGGGAATGACTGGGAGGTACTGGGATGTACTGGGAGGCACTGGGGGGGACTGGGAGCCACTGGGAGCCACTGGGAGAGACTGGGAGAGACTGGGAGCCACTGGGAATGCACTGGGAGGGACTGGGAGGGGGTTTGGGGGGATTTGGGGGCACTGGGAGGGAGTTCTGGGGGAGATTTGGGGCACTGGAGGCACTGGGAGGGCACTGGGAGTTACTGTGAGGGGGTTTGGGGGGACTGGGAGGCACTGGGATGGCACTGGGAATTACTGGGAGGGGTACTGGGATGTACTGGGAGGCACTGGGGGGGAACTGGGAATGGATTTGGGGCACTGGGAGGGACTGGGAGAGAGTTTTGGGAGGGGATTTGGGAGTACTGGGAGAACACTGGGATGTACTGGGAGTTACTGGGAGGGACTGGGAGAGCACTGGGATGTACTGGGATATATTGGGAGTGACTGGGAGTTACTGGGAGTTACTGGGATGTACTGGGAGGGACTGGGAGAGCACTGGGATGTACTGGGAGAGCACTGGGAGTTACTGGGAGTTACTGGGAGGGACTGGGGGCGACTGGGAATGTATTTGGGGCACTGGGATGTACTGGGAGAGCACTGGGAGTTACTGGGAGTTACTGGGAGGGAGTTCTGGCCATACTGGGAGGCACTGGGGGGGACTGGGAGGGGATTTGGGCCCGCAGCGCCTGGAAGGGGATACTGGGAACACTGGGAACGGGGTAACAATGGGGATAACGGGGACAGGGGTGGCACAGGTGGCACTGGGGTGGCACAGGTGACACCGGGGGTGGCACAGGTGACACAGGTGACACTGACCTCGAAGAGACCGGCCCGCAGCGCCAGGAATGGGCATACTGGGCATACTGGGGATACTGGGAACACTGGGAACGGGGTAACAATGGGGATAACGGGGACAGGGGTGGCACAGGTGGCACTGGGGTGGCACAGGTGACACCGAGGGTGGCACTGGGGTGACAGAGGTGACACTGGGGTGGCACAGGTGACACTGACCTCGAAGAGGCCGGCCCGCAGCGCCTGGAATGGGGATACTGGGGATACTGGGAACACTGGGAATGGGGTAACCATGGGGATAATGGGGACAGGGGTGGCACTGGTGGCACTGGGGTGGCACCGGGGGTGGCACAGGTGACACAGGTGACACAGGTGACACTGACCTCGAAGAGACCGGCCCGCAGCGCCTGGAAGGCCACGCGGAAGGTGCGGGCGCTGCCCTTGCGGGAGTAGCCGAGGTTGGTCAGCGGCGTGTGACAAACCACCGAGTCCAGAGAGCCCCGGGACCGCCCTGAGCACCGAGGGAAAACGGAATTTTGGGGATTTTTTTGAGATTTTTTGGGGGTTTCTTGAGAATTTTTTGGAATTTTTTTAGGGGGAATTTCTGGTGATTTTTTGGATTTTTTTGGGATTTTTTGGGATTTTTTGGGGATTTTTTGGGGGATTTTTTGGGATTTTTTTGGGATTTTTTATTGATTTTTTTGCAAATTTTTGGGTTTTTTTGGAAGATTTTTTTGGGATTTTTTGGGGTTTTTATATTGGTTTTTTTGCAAATTTTTTTTTTTTGTTTTTTTTGGGAAGATTTTTTTTTTATTTTTCTGGTGGTTTTTTGCAGATTATTGGGAATTTTTTATGGTATTTGGGGGATTTTCTGGTGGTTTTTTTTACTTTTTTGGAGAGGGGATTATTGAGATTTTTTGGTGATTTTGGGGGTTTTATGGGGGGGTCTTCTGGGGATTTTCTGGTGGTTTTTTGGGATTTTTTTGGGATTCTTTGCGGGATTTTTGAGATTTTTTTGGGGGTTTTTTTTTGGGTTTTCGGAGGATTTTTTTGGGGGGATTTTTTGGGGAGTTTTTTTGGGATTTTTTTGGTATTTGGGGGAGGCATTTTCTGGTGTTTTTTTTGGGGGGGGGGTTGAGATTTTTTTGGGGATTTTTTGGGGATTTTTTTTTGGATTTTTGGGGATTTTGGGGGGATATTTCTGGTGTTTTTTTGGGATTTTTTGGGGTGTTTTTTGGGTTTTTTTGGGGGGATTTTTTGGGTTTTTTTGGGGGATTTTTTGGGGTTTTTTTTTTTTGGATTTTTTAGGTTTTTCTTGGGGGATCCCCTCGATGTCCCCAAGTGTCCCCAATCCCCCCAATGTCCCCAATCCCCCCAATCCCCCCAATGTCCCCAGTGTCCCCAATGTCCCCAATGTCCCCAGATGTCCCCAAATGTCCCCAGTGTCCCCACCGGCGGTGGCCTCGGGTGTCCAGACCAGGCGCACGGCCAGGAAGTCCTGCAGGTCGTTGAGGAGGGTGTAGGTGACAGTGAAGCGCTGCAGGGCCACCACGGGGGACTCGCAGGTGGCCGTCATCACGAAGCGCGGCCGCTCCAGACGGATGCTCGGCAGCCTGGGGACATTGGGGACATTGGGGACATGGAGGTGGCATCACGGGGACATGGCTAAAGGAGCCCCAGAGAGCTCCGGGGACGTGGTGGCACTGGGACAATGAGGTGGTGGCACATTCAGAGGTGGCCCTGGGCAATGAGGAAGGTCTGGAGGGCTTGGGGACATCATGGGGACATTGGGGACATGGAGGTGGCATCACTGGGACACGGCTGAAGGAGCCCCAGAGAGCTCTGGGCACGTGGTGGCACTGGGACAATGAGGGGACAGGAGGTGGTGGCACATGTAGAAGAAGCCAGGAGGGTCTGGAGAGCTTGGGGACATCACGGGGACATTGGGGACATGGTGGTGGCATCACAGGGACACCTCTGAAGGAGCCCCAGAGAGCTCTGGGGGCGTGGTGGCACTGGGACAATGAGGGGACAGGAGGTGGTGGCACACGTAGACAAAGCCAGGAGGGTCTGGAGAGCTTGGGGACATCATGGGGACATCATGGGGACATCGGGGACATGGTGGTGGCATCGTGGGGAAGTCCAGAAAGGAGCCACAGAACGTTCTGAGGATGGAGGAACGTGGGGACAATGAGGTGACAGCGCGGTGACAAGGAGGTGGTGGCACCCCAGGAGGTTCTGGTGGCCTTGGGGACACGGCGGTGACAGCGGGTGGCACTCACCGGTAGTGGGTGACGATGCTGTTGGTGAACGGCAACTTTGGCGTCGACCACCGGACCACGGCCACCAGCGGCACCTCCAGGCCCTGCTTGGGGACATCGGTGTCACCGCGGTGCCACCCGCGGTGGCCTCCGTGTCCCCAGCGTCCCCAAGGCCAGTGGGGACAACAGGGATTGTCACCAAGCCTGGGGACACCATGGTCATGGGGGGTTGGTGGCATCTTGGCGGGCTTGGATGGGGTTGGTGGCCCTTGACTGTTGTCCCCAAGTGTCCCCAAGGCCCTCCCAGTGTCCCCAAGTGTCCCAAAGCCACCCCAAATCCCCTCAGGGATCCCCGAGGATTGTCCCCAACCCCAACTTGGGGACACTTTTGGTGCCACCAAGGTGTGACAAGGCCCCTTGGCCCAGTCTGGTGGCCCTTGATGGATGTCCCCAAGTGTCCCCAAGGCCACCACGATGTCCCCAACCCCCCAGATACCCCCAAGAACTGTCCCAAACCCCAATGTGGGGACACTTTTGGTGCCACCAAGGTGGGACAAGGCCCCTTGGCCCTGTCTGGTGGCCCTTGATGGGTGTCCCCAAGTGTCCCCAAGGCCACCCCGATGTCCCCAAGGCCACCACGGTGTCCCCAACCCCCCAAATACCCCCAAGAACTGTCCCCAAACTCAACTTGGGGACATTTTTGGTGCCACCAAGGTGTGACAAGGCCCCTTGGCCCAGTCTGGTGGCCTTTGATGGATGTCCCCAAGTGTCCCCAAGGCCACCACGGTGTCTCCAACCCCACAGATACCCCCAAGAACTGTCCCCAACCCCAACTTGGGGACATATTTAGTGCCACCAAGGTGGGACAAGGCCCCTTGGCCCAGTCTGGTGGCCTTTGATGGATGTCCCCAAGTGTCCCCAAGGCCACCGCAGTGTCCCCAAGGCCACCACGATGTCCCCAACTCCCCAGATACCCCCAAGAACTCTCCCCAAACTCAACTTGGGGACACTTTTGGTGCCACCAAGGTGTGACAAAGCCCCTTGGCCCAGTCTGGTGGCCTTTGATGGATGTCCCCAAGTGTCCCCAAGGCCACCACGATGTCCCCAAGGCCACCACGATGTCCCCAACCCCCCAGATACCCCCAAGAACTGTCCCCAACCCCAACTTGGGGACATTTTTAGTGCCACCAAGGTGTGACAAGGCCCCTTGGCCCAGTCTGGTGGCCCTTGATGGGTGTCCCCAAGTGTCCCCAAGGCCACCACGATGTCCCCAACCCCCCAGATACCCCCAAGAATTCTCCCCAACCCCAACTTGGGGACATTTTTAGTGCCACCAAGGTGTGACAAGGCCCCTTGGCCTAGTCTGGTGGCCCTTGATGGATGTCCCCAAGTGTCCCCAAGGCCACCGCGGTGTCCCCAAGGCCACCGCGGTGTCCCTCACCTCCTTGGCGTCGCGGGGTGGCCGCTCGGGCGCCTGCAGCTGGAACAGGAAGTTCTGCTCCTCCAGGGCGCTGAGGGGACACGGCCACCCCGAGTGGCACCCGGGGACGCGGCAGAACGCCCCGACGGGGACCTCCCCGGAGTGGTGGCTGCGAGGGGACAGTGGGGACACTCAGGGGACACTGGGGACACTCAGGGGACAGGTCACATCCCCAAGGTCCTCACGTTGTCCCCAAAGTTCTCTCCCGTTCCCAAGGTCCTCGTGGTCTTCTTGGTGTCCCCAAGGTCTCCACAATGTCCCCAAGGTCCTCTTGGTGTCCCCAAGGTCCTCATGGTGTCCCCAAGGTCCTCTTGGTGTCCTCAAGGTCCCCACATTGTCCCCAAGGTCCTCATGCTGTCCCCAATGTCCTCTTGGTGTCCTCAAGGTCTCCACATTGTCCCCAAGGTCCTCATGATGTCCCCAGGGTTCTCACACTGTCCCCAAAGTCCTCATGGTGTCCCCAATGTCCTCTTGGTGTCCCCAATGTCCTCTTGGTGTCCACAAGGTCTCCACAATGTCCCCAAGGTCCTCATGGTGTCCCCAAGGTCTTCTTGGTGTCCCCAAGGTCTCCAAAATGTCACCAAGGTCCTCTTGGTGTCCCCAAGGTCCTCATGGTGTCCCCAAGGTCCTCATGGTGTCCCCAAGGTCTCCACATTGTCCCCAAGGTCCTCATGATGTCCCCAGGGTTCTCACACTGTTCCCCAAAGTCCTCACGGTGTCCTCAAGTTCTCCACATTGTCCCCAAGGTCCTCATGGTGTCCTCAAGGTCCCCACATTGTCCCCAGGGTCCCCACAATGTCCCCAATGTTCCTTTTGGTGTCCCCAAAGTCCTCATGGTGTCCCCAAGGTGTCTCCATTGTCCCCAAGTTCTCCTCCCATTCCCAAAGTGTCCCCCAGGTGTCCCCAGATGTCCCCCAGCTGTCCCCCAGGTGTCCCCCAGGTGTCCCCAGCTCTCCCCAGCTGTTCCCAGCTGTCCCCAGCTGTCCCCCAGCTGTCCCCAGCTGTCCCCAGATGTCCCCAGATATCCCAAGCTGTCCCCCAAGTGTCCCCAGGTGTCCCCAGCTGTCCCCCAGCTGTCCCCCAGGTGTCCCCAGGTGTCCCCATGTGTCCCCAGGTGTCCCCAGGTGTCCCCATGTGTCCCCAGATGTCCCCCAGGTGTCCCCAGGTGTCTCCAGCTGTCCCAAGATGTCCCTGTGGTGCTCCCAGCTGTCCTGCAGCTGTCCACAGCTGTCCCCAAACTGTCCCCAGGTGTCCCCAGCTGTCCCCAGGTGTCCCCAGCTGTCCCCAAACTGTCCCCAGGTGTCCCCAGCTGTCCCCACATTGTCCCCAGCTGTCCCCAGGTGTCCCCAAGGTGTCCCCAAGGTGTCCCCAGATGTCCCCAGGTGTCCCAAGATGTCCCTACGCTGCTCCCAGCTGTTCCCCAGCTGTCCCCAGCTGTCCCCAAGGTGTCCCCAAGGTGTCCCCAAGATGTCCCTGTGGTGCTCCCAGGTGTCCCCAGCTGTCCCCCAGCTGTCCCCAGCTGTCCCCAGGTGTCCCCAGGTGTCCCCAAACTGTCCCCCAAGAGTCCCCAGGTGTCCCCAGCTGTCCCCAAGGTGTCTCCAAGGTGTCCCCAGGTGTCCCCAAGTGTCCCCAGGTGCCCCAAGATGTCCCCAGATGTCCCCAGGTGCTCCCAGCTGTCCCCAGCTGTCCCCAAACTGTCCCCCAGCTGTCCCCAAGGTGTCCCCAAACTGTCCCCAGCTGTCCCCCAGCTGTCCCCAGCTGTCCCCAGATGTCCCCCAGATGTCCTCAGCTGTCCCCAGCTGTCCCCAAGTGTCCCCAGGTGTCCCCAGCTGTCCCCAGGTACTCACCAGACGTCGTCCACCAGCAGCACGGAGCCGTCGGGCATCACGGGCAGGTAACTGGCGTTGAAATTGGGCAGGACCTGCACGTCCCACAGGGACAGCTCCTCCTGCGAGCTGCCATTGAGCACTGGGGACATTGGGGACAGAGGGGACATTGGGGACACTGGGGACAGCAGGGACATTGGGGACAATGGGGACAATGGGGACATCGGGGACATCAGGGATATCCAGGGCATCGGGGCATTGGGGACACTGCACGTCCCACAGGGACAGCTCCTCCTGCGAGCTGCCATTGAGCACTGGGGACATTGGGGACAGAGGGGACATTGGGGACATCCAGGGCATTGGGGACATTGGGGGACTGGGGACACTGGGGGATTGGGGACATCGGGGATATCCAGGGCATTGGGGCATTGGGGACACTGGGAATGTTGGGGACAATGGGGACATCGGGGATATCCAGGGCATTGGGGACACCAGGGACATTGGGGACATTGGGGACATTGGGGACATTGGGGACACCAGGGACATTGGGGACACTGGGGACATCGGGGACATCGGGGACACTGGGGATATCCAGGGCATCGGGGCACTGGGGACACTGGGGGACTGGGGACATTGGGCAGGACATTGGGGACATTGGGGACATTGGGGACACTGGGGACATCCAGGGCACTGGGGACATTGGGGACATCGGGGACATTGGGGACATCCAGGGCACTGGGGACTTTGGGGACATCAAGGGGATTGGGGACACTGGGGGCATCCAGGGCATTGGGGACATTGGGGACATTAGGGATATTGGGGAATTGGGGACACTGGGGACATTTGGGACATCCAGGGCATTGAGGACATCCAGGGCATCGGGGACATTGGGGAACTGGGGACATCCAGGGGATTGGGGACATTGGGGGACACTGAGGACATTGGGGACATCAAGGGGATTGGGGACACTGGGGACATCCAGGGCATTGAGGACATTGGGGACACTGGGGACATTGCGGGGACTGGGGACACTGGGGGACACTGGGACTCATCAGGGACATTGGGGGTGACCCTCCCCCCTTTTCTCCTCCCCCCACCCTGTCCCCTCCCTTTGTCCCCAACCCCCCCAATGTCCCCAACCCCCCCAATGTCCCCACCCACCCCCGATGTCCCCAACCCCCCGATGTCCCCAGCTGTCCCCACTGTCACCTTTGAGCACGGTCAGGTACTTGCCGGACACGGTCACCTGGCGGCAGCGGACACGGGGGGGTGGCAGCACCGTCAGCAGCGTGGACACTGCGGGGACACCAGGGGACACTTGGGGACACTTGGGGACAGCCAGCCAGGGCCACCAGGCTGGGCCAAGGGACCTTGTCCCGCCTTGGTGGCACCAAAAGTGTCCCCAAGTTGGGGTTGGGGACAATCCTTGGGGGTCACTGAGGGGTTTGGGGTGGCTTTGGGACACTTGGGGACACCAGGGTGGCCTTGGGGACACTTTGGGACAGTCAGCCAGGGCCACCAGGTTGGGCCAAGGGACCTTGTCCTGCTTTGGTGGCACCAGAAGTGTCCCCAAGGCGGAGTTGGGGACAATCCTTGGGGGTCCTTGGGGGAGGTTTGGGGCACTTGGGGACACTTGGGGACACCAGGGTGGCCTTGAGGACACCAGGATGGCCTTGGGGACACTTGGGGACGTCCATCAAGGGCCACCAGGCTGGGCCAAGGGACCTTGTCCTGCCTTGGTGGCACCAAAAGTGTCCCCAAGTCGGGGTTGGGGACAATCCTTGGGGGTCACTGAGGGGTTTGGAGTGGATTTGGGACACTTGGGGACACCAGGGTGGCCTTGGGGACACCAGGGTGGCCTTGGGGACACTTGGGGACGTCCACCAAGGGCCACCAGGCTGGGCCAAGGGACCTTGTCCCGCCTTGATGGCACCAAAAGTGTCCCCAAGGTGGGGTTGGGGACAATCCTTGGGGGTCCTTGGGGGAGGTTTGGGGCACTTGGGGACACTCGGGGACACTCAAGGACACTCGGGGACACTTGGGGACAGCAGAGGGGGGGAGGTGACACTCTGGGGACATTTGGGGACCTCACCTTGTGCCTTGAAGGCCCCGTGCTGCTGCCGGAACACCTGGCCGGGGGCGCGGCCCTGGAGCAGCCTCAGGTACCCCCCTGGCCCTGGCCCTGTCCCTGTCCCTGTCCCTGTCCCTGTCCCTGTCCCTGTCATTGTCACCTGGCCTGGCCCTGGCCCTGTCCCTGTCCCCTCCTGCAGCTCCGGGGGCTCCGTGTCCCGCTGCCACACGGTCACCACGATCTGGGGACACCAAGGGGACACCACGGGGTCACCAGAGTGTCCCCAAGGTCACCGCGGTGTCCCCTCCCCATCCCAGCCCATCCCAGTGTCCCCAAAGTGTCCCCAAGGTTCACACATTGTCCCCAAAGTGTCCCCAAATTCCCTCCCCATCCATTCCCAATGTCCCCGATGTCCCCAAAGTGTCCCCAGTGTCCCCAAGGTTCCTCCCCATCCCATTCCCGATGTCCCCACAGTGTCCCCAATGTCCCCAAGGTGTCCCCAAATTATCCCCAAATGTCCCCAAGTGTCCCCAGATTATCCCCAAATGTCCCCAAGGTCCCTCCCCATCCATTCCTGATGTCCCCAAAGTGTCCCCAATGTCCCCAAAGTGTTCTCAAGGTCCCCAAAGTGACCCCAAAGTCCCTCCCCATCCATTCCCGATGTCCCCAAAGTGTCCCCAGTGTCCCCAGGTGTCCCCAGGGTCCCTCCCCATCCATTCCCGATGTCCCCGATGTCCCCATTTGTCCCCAAAGTGTCCCCAGAGTGTCCCCAATGTCCCCAAAGTGTCCCCAAATTCCCTCCCCATCCATTCCCGGTGTCCCCAATGTCTCTAAAGTGTCCCCAGATTATCCCCAAAGTGTCCCCAAATGTCCCCAAATTACCCCCAAATGTCCCCAAGTGTCGCCAGATTATCCCCAAATGTCCCCAAGGTCCCTCCCCATCCATTCCCGGTGTCCCCAATGTCTCTAAAGTGTCCCCAAATTATCCCCAAAGTGTCCCAAATGTCCCCAAATTATCCCCAGATGTCCCCAAGGTGTCCCCAAGGTCCCTCCCCATCCATTCCCAATGTCCCCGATGTCCCCAGTTGTCCCCAAAGTGTCCCCAAATGTCCCCAAATTATCCCCAAATGTCCCTAAGGTGTCCCCAAGATCCCTCCCAATTCATTCCCAATGTCCCCAAAGTGTCCCCGATGTCCCCAAAGTGTTCTCAAGGTCCCCAAAGTGACCCCAAAGTCCCTCCCCATCCCATTCCCGATGTCCCAAATGTCCCCAATTGTCCCCATAGTGTCCCCAGATGTCCCCAGATTATCCCCAAATGTCCCCAAGGTCCCTCCCCATCCATTCCCAATGTCCCCAAAGTGTCCCCGATGTCCCCAAAGTGTTCTCAAGGTCCCCAAAGTGACCCCAAAGTCCCTCCCCATCCATTCCTGATGTCCCCAAAGTGTCCCCAATGTCCCCAAATTATCCCCAAATGTCCCCAAAGTGTCCCCAAGGTGTCTCAAAGTGTCCCCAATGTCCCCACGGTGTCCCCAGGGTCCCTCCCCACCCATTCCCAATGTCCCCGATGTCCCTATTTGTCCCCAAAGTGTCCCCAAATTCCCTCCCCATCCTATTCCTGATGTCCCCAATGTCCCCAAATGTCCCCAAGGTGTCCCCAATGTCCCCAGATGTCCCCAAATGTCCCCAAATGTCCCCACCTTGGCCTTGGCGGTGCCGGGCGGGAGCCGGTCCAGAGCCACGGTGAGCGGGAAAATGACCTCGTCCTGGGAGATGATGGGATCGTCCACGGGGAGCTGGGAAATGGGGAAAAAACGGGAAAAATTGGGAAAAATGGAAAAAATTGGGGGAAAATGGGAAAAAATGGGTAAAAAATGGAGAAAAATGGGAACAAATGGGGGAAAATGGGGGGAAAATGGGGGAAAATGGGGGAAAATGGGGAAAGGAGCTCGTCCTGGGAGATGATGGGATCGTCCACGGGGAGCTGGAAAAAATGGGGAAAAAACAGGAAAAATTGGGAAAAATGGAAAAAATCGGGTAAAAAATGGGTAAAAAATGGAGAAAAATGGGTGGAAAATGGGAACAAATGGGGGAAAATGGGGGGAAAATGGGGAAAGGAGCTCGTCCTGGGAGATGATGGGATCGTCCATGGGGAGCTGAGAAACATGAAGAAAATATGGAAAAAAATGGGAGAAATTGGGTAAAAAATAGAGAAAAATGGGGGGAAATAGGGAAAAATTGGGAAAAAACAGGTAAAATAGGAAAAAACAAGGAAAAATGGGAAAAACATGAAAAAATTGAAAAAAAATGGGGGAAAAAGGGGGAAAAAAGGGGGAAAAGAGAGGAAAAATGGGAAATCCCAGGATAAAGTGCGAAAATCCCAGGAAAAATGGGAAAACCCAAGGAAAAATGGGAAAAAATAGGAAAAATGGGGGGAAATAGGAAAAAGTGGGAAAAAATGGGAAAAACCAAGGAAAATGGGAAAATCCCAGGAAAAAGTGGGAAATACCAAGGAAAATGGGAAAAACCAAAAAAAAATAGGGAAAACCAAGGAAAAAATGGGAAAAAATGGGGAAAATGGGGGAAACAGGGAAGAATGGGAAATCCTAGGAAAAAATGGCGATAACCAAGGAAAAATGGGAAAAAACCAAAGAAAAATGGGAAAAAACAAGGAAAAATGGGAAAAAATAGGAAAAAATTGGGGGAAATAGGAAAAAGCGGGAAAAAATGGGAAAAACCAAGGAAAATGGGAAAATCCCAGGAAAAAGTGGGAAATACCAAGGAAAATGGGAAAAACCAAAAAAGTTGGGGAAAACCAAGGAAAAATGGGAAAAACCAAGGGAAAAATGGGAAAAAATGGAAAAAAAGGGGGAAAATGGGGAAAAAATGGGAAAACCATGAAGAATGGGAAATCCCAGGAAAAAATGGCGATAACCAAGGGAAAATGGGAAAAACCAAGGAAAAATGGGAAAAACCAAGGAAAATGGGAAAATCCCAGGAAAAAGTGGGAAATACCAAGGAAAATGGGAAAATCCCAGGAAAAAGTGGGAAATACCAAGGAAAATGGGAAAAACCAAAAAAGATGGGGAAAACCAAGGAAAAATGGGAAAAACCAAGGGAAAAATGGGGAAAAATGGGGGGAAAATGGGAAAAACGAGGAAGAATGGGAAATCCCAGGAAAAAATGGCGATAACCAAGGATAAATGGGAAAAAACAAGGAAAAATGGGAAAAACCAAGGAAAAATGGGAAAAGCCAAGGGAAAATTGGGAAAAAATGGGAAAAAATGGGAAAAAAAAGGAAAGAAAGGGAGAAAATTGGGAAAAAATGGGAAAACCATGAAGAATGGGAAATCCCAGGAAAAAATGGCAATAACCAAGGATAAATGGGAAAAACCAAGGAAAACTGGGAAAAACCAAGGAAAAATGGGAAAAACCAAGGAAAAATGGGAAAAACCAAGGAAAAAGTGGGAAATACCAAGGAAAATGGGAAAAACCAAAAAAGATGGGGAAAACCAAGGAAAAATAGGAAAAACCAAAGAAAAATGGGAAAAACCAAGGGAAAATGGGAAAAACCAAGGAAAAATGGGAAAAACCAAAGAAAAATGGGAAAAACCAAGGGAAAATGGGAAAAACCAAGGAAAAATGGGGAAAAAATAGAAAAAAATTGGGGGAAAATGGGGAAAAACAGGAAAAAACGGGAAAAAGTGGGAAAATGCCAGAAAAAAAGCGGAAATGCCAGGAAAAAGCAGGAAAATCCCAGGAGAAGCAGAACCTCACCACCCGCAATTTCCCAAAATTCCCGATTTTCGCCGCTCACCCCGGCCCCGGCGCCGCCCGGGGGGCCCCGGGCGTGCGTCAGCAGCGCGCGGCACTCCCGGAACAGCGGCGGCTCCCGGGAATCCTCGGGGCCGTTCCCGAAATTCCCGGGGTTCTCCTCCTCCTCCTCGTCCTCGTCCCGTGTCCGCGTGTCCCCGCTGGTCACCGTGGCCAGCGCCGACAGCGACGCCGCCAGCTGCGCCCAGGGCGAGCTGGGGGCGGGGCTTGGGGCAGAATGGGCGGGGTTTGAGGCAGAATGGGCGGGGTTTGTGCCAGAATGGGCGGAGTTTGCGATGGAGTGGGCGGGGTTTATGCCAGAGTGGGCGGAGTCTGCACTTGAGTGGGCGGGGTCTGCACTGGAGTGGGCGGGGTTTGCACTGAAGTGGGCGGGTGTTCTCTCAGGTTTGGCGGGAATTCCGTCAGAATTCGCGGGAATTCCGTCGGAATTGGCGGGAATTCCGTCGGAATTGGCGGGAATTCCATCGGAATTGGCGGGAATTCCACCAGAATTGGCGGGAATTCCGCCAGAATTGGCAGGAATTCTCTCAGGATTGGCAGGAATTCTCTCAGTGTTCCCAGGAGCTCTCTCAGTGTTCCCGGTGTTCCTGTCGGCATTCCCGGTGTTTCTCTCGGCGTTCCCGGTGTTCCTATCGGCATTCCCGGTGTTCCTGTCGGCGTTCCCGGTGTTCCTGTCGGCGTTCCCGGTGTTCCGGTCGGCGCCGCCGGTGTTCCCAGTGTTTCTCTCGGCATTCCCGGTGTTCCTCTCAGCATTCCCGGTGTTTCTCTCAGTGTTCCTCTCGGCGTTCCCGGTGTTTCTCTCGGCATTCCCGGTATTCCCGGTGTTCCTGTCGGCGTTCCCGGTGTTGCGGCGCAGCACCAGCAGGAAGCGCACGGTCTCGCCCAGGTACAGGTGGTTGCGGCGCGGCAGCGCCCGGTAACCGGAGGATTCTCCCGCCAGCAGCTCCCGCGGCGGGAAGGGAACGGCCGGGAAGTACATGGAGTAATCGCACTGGGATTCCATGGAGCCGGGAATTCGGGGGGGAAAACTGGGGGGAAATAGGGGGGAAAATGGGGAAAAAATGGGGGAAAATGGGGAAAATATTGGGGGGAAAATTGGCGGAAATAGGTGGGAAAATAGGGGAAAAATGGGGAAAAAATTGGGGGAAATAGGTGGGAAAATGGAAAAAAAAATGGGGGAAAATGGGGAAAAAAAGGGGGAAAAATTGGGGGAAATAGGTGGGAAAATAGGGAAAAAATGGGGGAAAACTGAGGAAAAAAGAGGGGAAAGTAGGAGGGGAAATGGGAACAAAATGGGGGTTAAAATGGGGAAAATATGAGGGAAAGCAGAGAGGAAAATGGGGAAAATATGAAGGAAAATGGGGAAAATATGAGGGAAAGTGGAGGGCAAAATGGGAAAAATATGAGGGAAAATATGAAGGAAAGTAGAGGGGAAAATGGGGAAAATATAAGAGAAAATGCAGGGGAAAATAGGAGAGAAAACTGAGGGAAATGGGGGAAATTTGAGGGAAAATGGAGAGGAAAAAAAGGAAAAAATGGAGAAAAAAATGGGGGAAATTAGGAGGGAAAATTGGGGACAAAAATTAGGGAAGAAAAGGGGAAAATAGGAGCAAAAGTGGGGAAAATTGGGAGGGAATTGTAAAAAATGGGGGAAATTGGGGAAGAAATTGGGGAAAATAGGAGGGAAAATGGGGGAAAAACTGGGGGGAAAGAGGAAGAATAGGAGGGAAAATGAGGAAAAAATTAGGAAAAAATGCAAAAAATAGGAGGGAAAATGGGAGGAAAACTGGGGGGAAATGGGAAAAATAGGAGGGAAAAAATAGGAGGGAAAATGGCAGAAAAATTAGGAAAAAATACAAAAAATAGGAGGGAAAATAGGGAAACTAATAGGGGGAAATGGGAAAAAATTGGGGAAAATATCAGGGAAAACAGGAGGGAAAATGGAGAAGGATAGAGAAAAGAATAGGGAAAAATAGAAGGAAAATTGGGGAAAAATAGGAAAGAAAATGGCAAAAAATGGGAAAATTGGGGGAAACGGGAAAAATAGGAGGGAAAATGGAGAAAAAATTAGGGAAAATGGGAAAATAGGAGGGAAAATACCGGGAAAATATCTGGGAATTGAGAGGCTAAATCCTGAAGGAATTTTGGGAATTTGGGGGGGAAATGGGGGTAAAAACTGGGAGAAATGAGGGGAAAAATACAGGGCAGAAATTAAAATTTAATTCCCTAAGGAGGGGTTAAATCCTGAGGGAATTAAAGGTTAAATTCCCAAGGAAATTCTGGGAATATTGAGAATAATAAGGGTTAAATCCCAAAGGAATGTGGGGAATTTGGGAGAAAATAAGGGGGGAAAATCTGGGAATTTCGGGGGTTAAATCCTGGTAGAATTTCAGGAATTTTCGGGGTTAAATCCCGGCAGAATGTCGGGAATTGTTGTGAATTTTTGGGAATTTTTGAGGGATTAAATCCCAGGAATTGTGGTCCTTAATTCCCGAGGAAATGTCGGGAATTTTTGGGAATTTGTGGGGACTGGGGGGATTAAATCTAGAGGGAATTGCAGGAATTTTGGGGGATTAAATCCCGGTGGAATTCCGGGAATTATCGGTGGGTTAAATCCCGGGCGAAATTTGGGAATTTTCGGGTGATAATGAGGGTTAAATCCCAGGAAAATTGCGGGAATTTTCAGGAATTTGGGAGGGAAAATAGGATGTAAATCCCGAGGAAATTCCGGGAATTTTGGGGGTTAAATCCAGGGAATATTGGGGGGATTTTGGGATTAAATCCCGGGAATTCTGGGGGTTAAATCCAGGGAATATTGGGGGGATTTTGGGGTGAAATCCCGGGAATTTTCGGGGATTTTGGGGGGGATAAAGGGATTTAAATCCCGGGAATAACGGGGGGTCCCGGGGGGGGATCCTCGGTTACCGGGGGGGTCCCGAGGGGTTCCTGAGGGGGTCCCGGGCCTGGTCCGGGGTTACCGGGGGGGTCCCGGGCCTGGTCCGGGATTACCGGGGGGTCCCGGGGGGGGGTCCCGGGCCTGGTCCGGGGTTACCGGGGAGTTCCTGGGGGGGGTCCCGGTTCCGGTCCGGGGTTACCAGGGGGGTCCCGGGGGATCCCGGGCCTGGTCCGGGGTTACCGGGGGGGGGTCCCGGCTCCGGTCCGGGGTTACCGGGGGGGGTTCCCGGCTCCGGTCCGGGGTTACCGGGGGGGGTTCCCGGCTCCGGTCCGGGCCCGTTCGGCGCTTCCGGGTGCGGTCCGGTGAACGCGGACGGCGACGCCGGTGCGCATGGCGGCGTCCATGAGGGTTTGCGCATGCGCAATAGGGAAGAAAGTGCCGTAAACATGGCGGCGCCCATGAGTGTACGGCACATGTGCAATAGGGGCAAGGCCGTACGGACGATTTGCCGTGTATGGAGGCTGCGGCGTCTTCAGTGCGCATGCGCAGAGAGAAAAAAAAAAGGGCAAATATTCATTTTTAATGCTCCTGACTCCCAAAAATTTGAGGCTCGGACCCCCAAAATTTCGTTCCGGAGGGGTTGAGCCCCCAGAATCACTCTGAGACGCCAAAATTTCCGTCTGAGCCCCCAAAAGAGGGTTCAAAGTCCAAAAACCGGGACAGTGACCTGGACCCGCCCACATCTGTTAAAGTCCCTCAAAATCAGGGCCTGGACCCCTCTGGAATCCCCCAAAGTCGAAACACTCAATACCCCGCAAATTTGTGTTCGTCACCTACATTTAAAGCTTTAGTGCGGGGATTTGGAAAGGATTTTTGGGGTTCAGAGCGCTCCGGACCCAAAATTTGGGTGAATCTGGGGGATTTCCGTGGTATGAGGGGGGATTTAAATCTTTAATCGTTTTAATAAAAATCTGACCAATCACAGCTCGCCTCGCCGGCGGGGGGCAGAGCTGTACGCCCACTCAGCCAATCGCGTTGCGCAATAATCCATTGACCAATCGCAGCTCGGTGCAGATTTTGATTGGCAGGTAGCTTCTCTATCCTAACCAATAGAATTACGGGGTGGATTTAGAGGGGCGGGATTTTTTGGAGTCTCAGCCAATCACGGCGTGCGCGGGGCGTTTCCCGCCGTTTTCCCCTCAGCGCGGGAGCCGCCATGGAGCCGCTCCGGCCTTGGCTCGTCCCGTTCCTGCTGCCCGAGCACTGCTTCGATCAATTCTTCCTGCGCTTCCAGCTCCTCCATGGTGCCGCGGGGCCGCGGGGGGCTGTTCTGGGGCTTTTGGGGGGTTTTGAGGGGGTTTTGGGGCGTCTTTAAGGGCTGTGGGGGCGGCCGCCATTTTGGTTACGGGCGGGAGTTTTGCTAGGCCGCCGCCATCTTGGTTTTGGGCACGGGAAAAGCAGCGCCGCCATATTTGCTTTGGCTGTGAGGCGATGCTGCCGCCATCTTTGTTTTGGGTGAGGGGGATTACAAAATTTGAGAATTTTTGAGGAAATTTGAGGAAATTTTAGGGGATTTTGAGGAATTTTTGGGAATTTTGGGGTCATTTCACCTCATCTTTCTCCTTTCTCTGCAGTTCCGTGCTTGAAAATCCTCCTGAGCAAAGTTCTGGGCTATGGGATCGTGGCAGGATCCGTCCTGGGTGAGATTTTGGGGGGATCTGAGGAGATTTTGGGGGTTTTGGGATCCCAAATTATTTTAGGATAAATTTGGGGGGATTTTAGGGTGATTCTCTGGGGATCCCTGACCCCTTTTTCCTCCCCAAATGAAAGTCCTGCAGGTGATGAAGGTTTAGGGGTCCCTGGGGCCCATTTAAGGGTAATTTTGAGGTATTTTAAAGCATATTTGGGGTATTTTAGGGCAGTTTTGGGGTATTTTGGGGTGGATTTTTGGGGTTTTTTTTGGATTTTAACCCAATTTCCCCCCAGTGAAGGTTCCCCAGCTGCTGAAGGTTTGGGGGTCCCTGGGGGGGAGTTTTGATGTATTTTTAAGCTATTTTGGGGTATTTTAGTGTGGTTTTTGGCTATTTTAGTGCGGTTTTTGTGTATTTTGGGGTGGATTTTTGGGGTTTTTTTAGGATTTTAACCCCATTTTCCCCCAGTGAAGGTTCCTCAGCTGCTGAAGGTTTGGGGGTCCCTGGGGGGGCATTTAGGGACAATTTTGGGGTATTTTAATGTGGTTTTGGGCTATTTTAGTGCAGTTTTTGTGTATTTTGGGGTGGATTTTTGGGTTTTTTTGTTGATTTTAACCCAATTTCCCCCCAGTGAAGGTTCCCCAGCTGCTGAAGGTTTGGGGGTCCCTGGGGGGGCATTTAGGGTCAATTTGGGGGTATTTTAATGTGGTTTTTGGGCTATTTTAGTGCGGTTTTTGGCTATTTTAGTGCGTTTTTTGGCTATTTTAGTGCGGTTTTTGGCTATTTTAGTGTGGTTTTGTGTATTTTGGGGTGGATTTTTGGGGTTTTTTAGGATTTTAACCCCATTTCCCCCCAGTGAAGGTTCCTCAGCTGCTGAAGGTTTGGGGGTCCCTGGGGGGGCATTTAGGGTCAATTTTGGGGTATTTTAGTGTGGTTTTTGGGTATTTTGGGGTGGATTTTTGGGGTTTTTTTAGGATTTTAACCCAATTTCCCCCCAGTGAAGGTTCCCCAGCTGCTGAAGGTTTGGGGGTCCCTGGGGGTTAATTTAGGGACAATTTTGGGCTATTTTAGTGCGGTTTTTGGCTATTTTAGTGTGGTTTTTGGCTATTTTGGGGTGGATTTTTGGGGTTTTTTTAGGATTTTAACCCCATTTTCCCCCAGTGAAGGTTCCGCAGCTGCTGAAGGTTTGGGGGTCCCTGGGGCCCATTTAAGGGTAATTTTGGGGTATTTTAAAGCATATTTGGGGTATTTTAGGGCAGTTTTGGGGTATTTTGGGGTGGATTTTTGGGGTTTTTTTTGGATTTTACCCCAATTTCCCCCCAGTGAAGGTTCCGCAGCTGCTGAAGGTTTGGGGGTCCCTGGGGGGGACATTTAGGGACAATTTTGTGGCATTTTAAAGGAATTTTGGGATATTTTAATGCAGTTTTTGGGTATTTTGGGGTGGATTTTTGGGTTTTTTTTGGATTTTACCCCAATTTCCCCCCAGTGAAGGTTCCCCAGCTGCTGAAGGTTTGGGGGTCCCTGGGGGGCGTTTAGGGTCAATTTTGGGGTATTTTAATGTGGTTTTTGGATATTTTAATGCGGTTTTTGGCTATTTTAGTGCAGTTTTTGGCTATTTTAGTGCAGTTTTTGTGTATTTTGGGGTGGATTTTTGGGGTTTTTTTAGGATTTTAACCCAATTTCCCCCCAGTGAAGGTTCCTCAGCTGCTGAAGGTTTGGGGGTCCCTGGGGGGGAGTTTTGATGTATTTTTAAGCCATTTTTGGCTATTTTAGTGCGGATTTTGGGTATTTTGGGGTGGATTTTTTTGGGTTTTGGGGTGGATTTTTGGGGTTTTTTTTTGGATTTTAACCCAATTTTCCCCCAGTGAAGGTTCCCCAGCTGCTGAAGGTTTGGGGGTCCCTGGGGGGGAGTTTTGATGTATTTTTAAGCTATTTTGGGCTATTTTAGTGCGGTTTTTGGCTATTTTGGGGTGGATTTTTTTGGGTTTTGGGGTGGATTTTTGGGGTTTTTTAGGATTTTAACCCAATTTCCCCCCAGTGAAGGTTCCCCAGCTGCTGAAGGTTTGGGGGTCCCGCAGTGGGGGGGGTCTCAGCCTCCCCTCGGTGCTGCTGGAGCTGTTGGCCCTGGGGGGCTCCGTGGGCTACGGCTGCGCCAGGAACTTCCCCTTCAGGTTTGGGGCGATTTTGGGGGATTTTGGGGGTTCTGGCAAGTTTGGGAGGGTTTTGGGGTGAATTTGTGGGAGATTTCAGGGGATTTAGGGTGGGTTTTGGGGATTTTTGGGGGGGATTTGGGGTTTGGGGGGGGGGATTTGGGGGGTTCTGGGAAGTTTGGGAGGGATTTGGGGGTGGATTTTGGGGGAATTTGGGATTTTAGGGGGGATTTGGGGGTGGGTTTTGGGGATTTTGGGGGAATTTGGGGAGGATTTGAGGGCTTTGGGGTGAGTTTGAGAGGGATTTGGGGTGGATTTTGGGGGAATTTGGGATTTTGGGGGGGATTTGGGGTGGTTTTGGGGGGTTTGAGGGGGATTTGGGGGTTCTGGGAAGTTTGGGGGGGATTTGGGGGTGGATTTGGGGTGGTTTTGGGAGGTTTGAGGGGATTTGGGGTGGATTTGGGGGATTTTTGGGGGGGATTTGGGGGGTTCTGGGCAGTTTGGGGGGATTTGGGGAAGGACTGGGGTGGATTTTGGGGATTTGGGGTGAATTTGAGGAGATTTGGGGTGGATTTGAGGGGCTTTGGGAAGTTTGGGAGGGATTTGGGGGTGGATTTGGGGGAGATTTGGGGGATCTGGAGGGGATTTCAGGAACTTTTGGGGTGTTTTGGGTGCATTTTAAGCCATTTTCCCTTCATTTCTCATGGGATTTCCCCCATTTTCCACCTCCTGGGGGATTCTGGGACCTCCCAACCCCATTTTTGGGGGGTCCCGACCCCCTCCTGACCCCCCCAAAATTCCGGCAGCGCTTGGGGGGAGTCGCTCTTCCTCCTCCTGCAGACCCTCACCCTCCTCTTCCTCATCCTGCACTTCGGGGGCCGCACCGGCCGAGGTTTGTGCTGCATTTTGGGGGGGATTTGAAGATTTTGGGGATTTTTTGGGGACCCCCTGACCCCCCTTTTGTCCCCTCCCCCCCAGGGCTGGCGCTGGTGGCCGTTTTTGGGGCGTTTTTGGGGCTTTTGGTGTCTCCGCTGACGCCGCTGAGCTTCGTCACCGCCCTGCAGGCCCTGAACCTGCCCATCATCATCCTCAGCAGGGTGGGGGTTGGGGGGTTTGGGAGGTTTGGGGGATTTTGGGGGTCCTGGGGAGGATAAAAGGGAATTTTTGGGGGATTTTGGGGGTCTGGAGGGGTTTGGGGAGGTTAAAAGGGAATTTTGGGAGGATTTTGGGGGGTCCTGGAGGGGTTTGGGGAGGATAAAAGGGATTTTGGGGAGGATAAAAGGGATTTTGGGGAGGATAAAAGGGATTTTTGGGGATTTTAGGGAGGATTTTGGGGGGTCCTGGAGGGTTTTAGGGATTTTAAAAGGGAATTTGGGGGGGATTTGGGGGTCTGGAGGGGTTTTGGGAGGTTAAAAAAGATTTTGGGGGGGATTTTGGGAGGGATTTTGGGGGTCTGGAGGAGTCTGAGGAGGTTGAAAGGGTTTTTGGGGAATATTTGGGGGAATTTTGAGGAGGATTTGGGGGTCCTGGAGGGGTTTGAGGAGATTAAAAGCGATTTTAGGGAGATTTTGGGGGGTCCTGGATGAGTTAAAGGGAATTTGGGAAAGTTTTGGGAAAATTTGGGGCATCCTGGAGAAGTTTGGGGGAATTCTGGGGGCTCCTGTGGGGGGTTTGGGGGCATTTAAAGTGAATTTTGGGGGGTCCTAAAAGGGATTTTGGAACCCTGTGGAGTTTTGGGGGGTCCTGAGTGAAATTTGGGAGGTCTGGGGATGATTTTGGGACAATTTGGGGGGTCCTGAAGGGATTTTGGGGTGTCCTGGGGGGGTTTTTGGGGGTTTTTTTTGGAATTAATTTTAGCCAAACCCCCCAAATTCCCCTGGGATTTCGGGATTATTTTGGGCCAATTTGTGGCTTTTTCTCCATTTTTTGGACTCTTTCGAGCTCTTTGATTGGTCAGGGAAGATTTTGGGGCTCCCAAATTTTTGGGAACTCCCCAAAATCCCCCAAAATTCCTTTTCCAGCTGATCCAGATCGTCACCAACGCCCGGCAGGGTCACACGGGGCAGCTCTCGGGGGTCTCCACGGGGCTCCTTTTTGGGGGGGCCCTGGCCCGAATCTTCACCTCCCTCACGGTGAGACCCCTCCCCAAAAATTCCCAAATCCCAAAACCCCAAAAAAAATCCACCCCCAAAAAAATCCCGGCTCTCAAAACCCACCCAGAACCCCCAAAACCCCCAAATTCTTACCCAAATTCACCCCAAATTCACTCAGGACCCCCCAAAATTCACCCCCCTCACGGTGAGACCCCTCCCCAAAAATTCCCAAATCCCAAAAATTCCCAAATCCCAAAAAATTCCCAAATCCCCCAAAAAATCCCGACTCTCAAAACTCACCCAGAACCCCCAAACCCCCAAATTTTTACCCAAATTCACCCCAAATTCACTCAGGACCCCCCAAAATTCACCCCCCTCATGGTGAGACCCCTCCCCAAAAATTCCCAAATCCCAAAAATTCCCAAATCCCAAAAATTCTGGATTTTAACCCCCCCAGAATCCCCCAAAACTCCTTTAAATTCCCCAAATTCCTCCTCAAATTCTCTGAAAATCTCAAATCCCCCCCAGGACCCCCCAAAATTCCCCCAAATTTCCCCCAGGACGCCTCAAAATTCCCAAATTCGATCTAAAGTCCCTCAAAATTCCCCTCAAACCCCCAAAATTCCCTTTAAACCTTCCCAGGATCCCCCAAATTTCCCCAAATTTTCCCCAAAAATCCCCCAATCCTCTC
The DNA here is from genome assembly GCF_003957565.2 of Taeniopygia guttata. Taxonomy (NCBI): domain Eukaryota; kingdom Metazoa; phylum Chordata; class Aves; order Passeriformes; family Estrildidae; genus Taeniopygia; species Taeniopygia guttata. The sequence continues at coordinate 878,138 of NC_054764.1, forward strand.
AGAACCTTTTAACCCCTCCAAAATCCCCCAAAATCTCGATTTCCCCCCAAAATTCCCCCCCAAAATTCCTCCTAAACTCCATTTAAATCCCCAAATTTCCCCTAAACACAAAAAAATTCCCTCGAGACCCCAAAATTCTCCCCAAAATCCACCCCAAAATCCTGAAATTGCCCCTAAAATCCATTTAAAACTCCAAAATTTCTCCTAAAACCCCCTCAAATCCCTTCCCAGGAACCCCAAAATTCTTTCCAAACCCCCAAATCTCTCTCCAGGACCCCCAAAATTCTTTCAAAAGCCCCAAAATCCCCCAAATTTTCCCCAAATTTCTCCTGCAGGAAACGGGGGATCTCCTTTTGGCCTCCACCTTCGCGGCCTCGGCCACCTGCAACGGGGTCCTGCTGGCCCAGGTGCTGCTTTTGGGGGGCTCCCGGGACCCCCACCCCAAAAAGGAGTGACCCCAAAATCTCCGGCACCCCAAAAACCCCCAAAAATCCCCCCAAAATTGGGATTTTTTTGGGGCTTTCCAGGGGATTTTGGGGCGATGCCGAAGCTCTGGAACCCTCAAAATCTCACCTGGGATGATCCCAAATTTTTATGGGACCCCCTAAAAACCTTCCCGGGATCCCCCAAAACCTCAGGGACCCCAAAATTCCCCCCCGGGACCCCAAAAAATCCCTCGGACCAAGGTGGGGTGGGGCTGCACCCCCCAAGATGGGAAATGGGCGTGGCCAGAACGCCCCTCCCCCACCCCTCAAATAAATTTGGGGTTCCCCCATTCCAGGGGAGTCTCCCCCCCTTTTTTTGGTCGGTAATAAATTAATTATAATCGGTAATTAGCGATAATTAGGGCGGGGGAGGGGTGCGGAGGTGGCGATTGGGTGGGAAAACTCCGCCCCCATTGATAAGCTCCGCCTTCCATTCATAAATCCCGCCCTCCATTGATAAACTCCGCCCCCATTCATAAATCCCGCCCCCATTGATAAACTCCGCCCTCCATTCACAAACCGTCTTGGCCACGCCCCCATTGAGCGCTCTCGCTTCTGATTGGCTGCCGCTCCTGTGACCGTTCCCACGCGTTTTTCCGACCCCAAAACCCCCCAAAATCTCCCCAAATTCCAACTCCGCGGGGATCTCCGTCCTCCGGCACCCCCAAAATCCCACCCATGACCCCCCCAAATCCCCCTGACACCCCAAACTCCCCATTTAACCCCACAACGTCCTCTTCCAATCCCAAAAATTCCCTAAAAAAATCCCCCAAAATTTTGGGGGTCCCCCCACCCCCAAATTCCCCTCCCATCCCCCCCCAATCCCGAACCTCCGGCGTCTCCATCGCTTTATTCCCACAATTCCATAATTTCTATGCAAAATACTCTCATCTCCCCTCCCCCCCTTTTTTCCCACGCCGAGGGAGGGGGGAGGGGGAGGGGCCCGGGGGGGGGAGGGGAGGAACCCCAAACCCCTCCCCCCCCCTCCCCAAACCCCCCCCTCCCCTCCCCCCAATTTTCGGGGCCGGGAGGGGCCGATTCGGGGGCCCCTCGGGGCGTTACAAATATAGAGCTTAAATATGTACAAAAAAACCCCAAAGAGTCCAAATTTCGGGGGCTGTTCCCCCCCAAAAACCACCGGAGAAGTCCCAAAAAAAAACCAAAAAAAACCAAAAAAAACCAAAAAAACAAAAAAAAACCACCAAACCCCTCCCCCACCGTGTTGGGAATCCCGGCGGGGTCTGGGGGGGTTTTCCTGTGGGTTTTGGGGGGTCGGGGGCGGTTTTGGGGTCCCCCCCGGCCCTAGAGCCGCTCGCGGGCCGGGACCCAAATGAACGGTCCTGAGAGGTCCTCGATGACGCGCTTCACTTTGTGGTAAATCTCCTCGAAGCTGTCGCCTTCCACCATGGCTGCGCCGAAAAATGGGATTTTAGGGGGGTTTTGGGGGAATTTTGGGGGGTTTGGGGTGGGTGGGGATAAATAAAATGGGGATTTTGGGGGGGTTTGGGGTGGTTAGAGATCATTGAAGGAGAATAAAAAAGGGATTTTAGGGGAATTTCGGGGATTTTGGGGAGGTTTGGGGTGGTTAGTGATCATTAAAGGAGAATAAAAAAGGGATTTTAGGGGAATTTCAGCGATTTGGGGGTTTTGGAGTGGGTGGAGATAAATAAAATGGGGATTTTGGGGGAATTTCGGGGGGTTTAGGGGGGTGGGGATAAATAAAATGGGGATTTTAGGGGAATTTCAGGGGGTTTGGGGGGGTGGGGATAAATAAAATGGAATTTTGGGGGAATTTTGGGGATTTTGGGGAGGTTCGGGGCAGGTGGAGATAAATAAAAAGGGGATTTTGGGGGGGGTTTGGGTGGTTAGAGATCATTGAAGGAGAATAAAAAAGGGATTTTAGGGGAATTTTGGGGAGGTCTGGGGCAGGTAGAGACTTTTGGAGATAAATAAAAAGAGGATTTGAGGGGAAATTCGGGGATTTTGGGGGGTTTGGGGGGGTGGGGATAAATAAAATGGGGATTTGAGGGAAATTTTGGGGATTTTGGGGGGGTTTGGGGCAGGTAGAGACTTGGAGATTAATAAAAAGGGGATTTGGGGGGAATTTCGGGGATTTTGGAGAGGTTCGGGGTGGTTAGAGACCTTTGGAAGGCAAGAAAAGGGATTTTAGGGGAATTTCAGCGATTTCGGGGGGTTTGGGATGGGTGGAGATAAATAAAATGGGGATTTTGGTGATTTTGGGGAGGTTTGGGATGGGTGGAAATAAATAAAAAGGGGATTTTGGGGGGGTTCGGGGTGGTTAGAGACCTTTGAAGGAGATTAAAAAAGGGATTTTAGGGGAATTTCGGGGGGTTTGGGACAGGTGGAGATAAATAAAATGGGGATTTGAGGGGAATTTTGGGGGGTTTGGGGGGTTTGGGATGGGTGGGGATAAATAAAATGGGGATATGAGGGGAATTTCGGGGGGTTTGGGGAGGTTCGGGGTGGTTAGAGATCATTGAAAGAGAATAAAAAAGGGATTTGAGGGGAATTTCGGGAATTTTTGGGGTGTTTGGGGTGGGTAGAAACCTTTACAGTTGGAAAAAAAAGGGATTTTAGGGGAATTTCGGGGATTTTGGGGAGGTTTGGGGGGGTTTGGGGAAGGCAGAGATCTTTGTAGGGTAAGAAAAGGGAATTTTAGGGGCATTTTAGGGGAATTTTGGGAGGTTTGGGGCAGGTGGAGATAAATAAAATGGGGATTTTGGGGGGGTGTGGGGCAGGTAGAGACCTTTATAGGGGGGGAAATAAAAAATAAAAAGGGATTTTAGGGGAATTTTGGGGATTTTTGGGTGGTCCGAGGTGTATCCCAGGTGTGCCCAGGTGTGCCCAGGTGTATCCCAGCTGTGCCCAGGTGTATCCCAGCTGTGCCCAGGTGTATCCCAGGTGAATCCCAGCTGTGCCCAGGTGTAACCCAGCAGTGCCCAGCTGTGCCCAGGTGTGACCCAGGTGTATCCCAGCTGTACCCAGCAGTGCCCAGGTGTGCCCAGGTGTGTCCCAGCTGTGCCCAGGTGTATCCCAGGTGTGCTCAGGTGTATCCCAGCCGTGCCCAGCCGTGCCCAGGTGTGCCCACCTGAGAAGCACTCGGTGAACTCCTGCTCCAGCTTGGTGGCTCTGTCGAACGCTTTCCGTGCCTGCTCCTCGCTGACGCGCTTGGAGATCTCCCTGCGGGGGCGGAGCCAGGTGGGGACACGCCCACCTCACCTGGACACGCCCTGAACCTCCCAGACACGCCCATCCCACTTGGCCACGCCCACAACCCCCACACAGCCACGCCCAAAGCCACACCCATCACACCTGGGCACACCCAAATACCCAAAAGGTGCCCACTGGCCACGCCCACCTCACCTGGTCATGCCCACCTCACCTGGCCACACCACAGTTCCCAAAAAGTGCCCACTGGACACGCCCAGTTCACCTGGACACGCCCAAAATTCCACAGAGTTCCCCATCAATCCCTGGCCACGCCCACTGACACGCCCAGCACACCTGGCTGTGCCCCCAGGTGTGCCCGGGTGTGCCCCCAGGTGTGCCAGGTGTGCCCAGGTGTGCCCAGGTGACTCACAGCACGTTCTGCAGGGATTTGGGTGCCCCAAAACCCCCCAAAGTCCCCCCAGAATCACTGCCCAGGTGTACCCAGGTGTGCCCAGGTGCCCCCAGGTGTGCCCAGGTGTGCCAGGTGACTCACAGCACGTTCTGCAGGGATTTGGGCCGGATGAAGATGGCGATCGGGTGCAGTTGCGCCGCCTGGAGCCGCCGCACCGCGTTGGCCGACACGTCCAGGATGCAGTGCTTGCCCTGCGGGTGGCACAGGTGAGCTCAGGTGGGCACAGGTGTGCCCCAGGTGTGCCCCAGGTGAGCTCAGGTGTGCCCAGGTGTGCCCCAGGTGTGCCCAGGTGTGCCCCAGGTGAGCTCACATGTGCCCCAGGTATGCCCAGGTGTATCCCAGATGTATCCCAGCGGTACCCAGCAGTACCCAGGTGTACCCAGGTGTGCCCAGGTGTGCCCAGCTGTGCCCCAGGTGTGCCCAGGTGTGCCCCAGGTGTGCCCAGGTGTGCCCCAGGTACCCCCATTTCCCCCCAGACACATCCAGGATGCAGTGCTTGCCCTGCGGGTGGCACAGGTGTGCCCAGGTGTGCCCAGGTGTGCCCAGCAGTACCCAGGTGTATCCCAGGTGTATCTCAGCTGTGCCCAGGTGTGCCCAGGTGTGCCCAGCTGTGCCCAGGCGTGTCCCAGGTGTGCCCAGGTGTGTCCAGCTGTATCCTAGCCATGCCCAGGTGTACCCAGGTGTGCCCAGGTGTATCCCAGCTGTGCCCAGGTGTATCCCAGCTGTGCCCAGGTGTGTCCAGCTGTATCCTAGCCATGCCCAGGTGTACCCAGGTGTGCCCAGGTGTATCCCAGGTGTGCCCAGCAGTGCCCAGGTATACCCAGGTGTATCCCAGCCATGCCCAGGTGTGCCCAGGTGTGCCCAGGTGTATCCCAGGTGTGCCCAGCTGTATCCCAACAGTACCCAGCAGTGCCCAGGTGTACCCAGCATTACCCAGGTGTGCCCAGGTGTATCCCAGCAGTGCCCAGCTGTGCCCAGGTGTGCCCAGGTGTACCCAGGTGTGCCCAGGTGTACCCAGCCATGCCCAGCCGTGCCCAGGTGCCCCCAGGTGTGCCCAGGTGCTCACCTGCTCCGCCACCTCGCGCACGGACTGCACGCTGGTGCCGTACAGGTGACTGTTGTACTGCCCCGCCCCAGGTGTGCCCATGTGTGCCCAGGTGTGCCCAGGTGTGTCCAGGTGTACTCAGGTGTATCCCAGGTGTATCCCAGGTGTATCCCAGGTGTATCCCAGCCGTGCCCAGGTGTATCCCAGGGATATCCCAGGTGTACCCAGGTGTATCCCAGCCATGCCCAGGTGTATCCCAGGTGTATCCCAGGTGTACCCAGGTGTGCCCAGCTGTGCCCAGGTGTATCCCAGGTGTATCCCAGCAGTGCCCAGGTGTGCCCAGGTGTATCCCAGCTGTGCCCAGGGTTGCCCAGGTGTGACCCAGGTGTATCCCAGCTGTGCCCAGGTGTATCCCAGCTGTACCCAGGTGTGTCACAGGTGTGCCCAGCTGTGCCCCAGGTGTGCCCAGGTGTGCCCAGGTGTATCCCAGCTGTGCCCAGCTGTGCCCAGGTGTATCCCAGGTGTGCCCAGCTGTGCCCAGGTGTACTCCAGCAGTGCCCAGCAGTACCCAGCTGTGCCCAGGTGTATCCCAGGTGTATCCCAGCAGTACCCAGGTGTATCCCAGCAGTACCCAGGTGTGCCCAGGTGTATCCCAGGTGTATCCCAGGTGTGCCCAGCTGTGCCCAGGTGCCCCCAGGTGCCCCCAGGTGCCCCCAGGTGTGCCCAGGTGTGCTCACCTGCTCCGCCACCTCGCGCACGGACTGCACGCTGGTGCCGTACAGGTGACTGTTGTACTGCCCCGCCTCGATGAACTTGTGGCCCTGGATGTCCTTCTCCATCCGCTCCCGCGAGGCCACGAAGTGATAATCGCGGCCGTCCACCTCGTACTCGCGCTTGGGCCGCGTCGTGTCTGCAGGTGAGACAGGTGAGACACACCTGGGACAGGTGAGACACACCTGGGACAGGTAATGGATGTTAAATGTGGGGTAAATGTGGGATAAACGGGGCCCAGGTGTGCCCAGGTGTGCCAATCACAGCCATTGACCTCTGCGTCGTGTCTGCAGGTGAGACAGGTGAGACACACCTGGGGCAGGTGAGACACACCTGGGACAGGTAAAAACCCCCAAAAAGTGGGATAAATGGGGCCCAGGTGTGATAATCACGGCCATCGACCTCGTACTCGCGCTTGGGCCGCGTCGTGTCTGCAGGTGAGACAGGTGAGACACACCTGGGGCAGGTGAGACACACCTGGGACAGGTGAGACACACCTGGGGCAGGTAACACCCCCAAAAAGTGGGATAAATGTGGGATAAATGTGGGATAATCGGTGTCCAGGTGTGCCCAGGTGTGCCAATCGCAGCCATTGACCTCTGCGTCGTGTCTGCAGTGGGACAGGTGAGACACACCTGGGACAGGTAATGCGTGTTAAATGTGGGATAAATTTGGGATAAATGTGGGATAAATGTGGGATAAATGGGGCCCAGGTGTGCCCAGGTGTGTTCCTGATGCTGCCAGCTGTGCCCAGGTGTATCCCAGCTGTGCCCAGCTGTGTCCAGGTGTGCCCAGGTGTGTTCCTGATGCCCCCAAGTACCCCCAGGTGTATCTCAGGTGTGCCCAGGATTATTCCAGGTGTGCCCAGGTGTGCCCAGGTGTTACCCAGGTGTATCTCAGGTGTGCCCAGGTGTAGCCCAGGTTTGCCCAGGTTTATTCCAGGTGTGCCCAGGTGCCCCCAGGTGTATCTCAGGTGTGCCCAGCTGTGCCCAGGTGTGCCCAGGTGCCCCCAGGTGTATCTCAGGTGTGCACAGGTGTGCCCAGGTGTGCCCAGGTGTGCCCAGGTGACTCACGGGGGACGCAGGATCTGAATTTTTCGGGGAATTCCGACAGGGGCTCCCCGTGTGTCCCCCCCAGGTGTGCCCAGGTGTGCCCAGGTGTGCCCAGGTGTGCCCCAGGTGTGCCCAGGATTATCCCAGGTGTGCCCAGGTGTATTCCAGGTGTGCCCAGATGCCCCCAGGTGCCCCCAGATGCCCCCAGGTGACTCACGGGGGACGCAGGATCCGAATTTTTCGGGGAATTCCGACAGGAGGTCGTCGTTGACGCGATCCTTGGTGGGGCCCAGGATGATGATCGGCCGCGCGTAGTGAACTGGGGAGGGAAAAATTCCCAAAATTTCCCCAAAATTCCCCAAAATTCCCCAAATTCCGAAGGGGGAAACCCCAAAATCCCGGGGGAACCCCAAAATCCCGGGATTTCAGCCCAAAATTCACCTTCCATCTGCGTCACCGTCTCGTAGCTCAGCACGGCGTCCTCGCGGCCTGCGGAGATCCGCGGATTTTGGGGGGTTTTGGGAATTTTGGGGGATTTTGGGGAATTTTTGGCATTTTTTGGGATTTTATTGTGAATTTTTTGGGATTTTTGGGGGGATTTTTGGAGATTTTTTGGGAATTTTTTAGGGAATTTTGGGGATTTTATGGGAATTTTTGGGGGATTTTTTGGGGGGGAATTTTGGGGGATTTTTTTGATTTTTGGGGATTTTTTGGGAATTTTTAAAGATTTTTTGGGGGGGATTTTTGAGGGGATTTTTGGAGATTTTTCTGGGGATTTTTTGGGGTTTTTTGGGGGGAATTTTTTAGGATTTTTTGGGGGATTTTGGAGATTTTTGGGGGGCATCTTTTGGGGGATTTTGGGGGATTTTTTGGGGGGTTTTGGGGATTTTTTTGCAGGGGGATTTTTGTGATTTTTTTTTTTTTGGGGGGAGGATTTTCGGGACTTTTTTGGATTTTGGGTGGAATTTTGGGAATTTTTGGAGATTTTTTTGGGGGAGAATTTTGGGGATTTGGGGGAGGGAATTTTGGGAATTTTTTGAGGGAATTTTGGGATCTTTTGGGGAAAATTTTGGGAATTTTTGGGGGAATTTTGGGGATTTTTTGGGCCCCACCTTGAGCCCCCGGCCCCCGATCTTTGGCCTTGAGCCGCGTCCACTCCCGGCGCTCCACCCTGCAACCAGTACGGACCAGTATAAACCAGTACAGACCAGTACGGACCAGTAAACACCAGTAAGGACCAGTACAGACCAGTAAGAACCAGTAAGGATCAGTAAGAACCAGTATAAACCAGTAGGGACCAGTAAACACCAGTAAGGACCAGTCCCCTCCCAGTAGCCACCAGTAAGGCTCCAGTTCCTTCCCAGTGGCTCCCAGTAAATCCCAGTGACACCAGTAAGGCTCCAGTGCCCTCCCAGTACAAACCAGTACAAACCAGTGCCATTGAACCCCATTGGAACCGCTCCAAATCCACTCCCAGTACAAACCAGTACAAACCAGTGCCATTAAACCCCATTGGAACTGCTCCAAATCCACTCCCAGTATAAACCAGTACAAACCAGTCCCTCCCAGTGCCATTAGAACCCATTGGAACTCCCTGGTTCTGGCTCCCAGTGCCCCCAGGCTCGCTCCCAGTACAAACCAGTGGCTCCCAGTATAAACCAGTGACTCCCAGTGCTCCTAAACTCCATCCCAGTCCCTCCCAGTCCCTCCCAGTGCCATTAGAGCCCATTAAAACAGAACAGAGCTCGCTCCCAGTAACTCCCAGTGACTCCCAGTACAAACCAGTGCCCCTAAACTCCATCCCAGTGCCCTCCCAGTCCCTCCCAGCACCCTCCAAGTGCCTCCCAGTCCCTCCCAGTGCCCTCCCAGTGCCATTAGAGCCCATTGGAACAGAACAGAACTCACTCCCAGTGACTCCCAGTACAAACCAGTGGCTCCCAGTACAAACCAGTGCCCCTAAACTCCATCCCAGTCCCTCCCAGTGCCTCCCAGTGCCATTAGAGCCCATTGGAACTCCCTGGTTCTGGCTCCCAGTGCCCCCAGATTTGCTCCCAGTACAAACCAGTGACTCCCAGTACAAACCAGTGCTCCTAAACTCCATCCCAGTCCCTCCCAGTCCTTCCCAGTGCCCTCCCAGTCCCTCCCAGTCCCTCCCAGTCCCTCCCAGTGCCATTAAACCCCATTGGAACTCCCTGGTTCTGGCTCCCAGTGCCCCCAGACTCGCTCCCAGTACAAACCAGTGACTCCCAGCAGCTCCCAGTACAAACCAGTACAAACCAGTGACTCCCAGTATAAACTAGTGACTCCCAGTGCTCCTAAACTCCATCCCAGTCCCTCCCAGTCCCTCCCAGTGCCCTCCCAGTACCTCCCAGTGCCATTAGAGCCCATTAGAACAGAACAGAGCTCGCTCCCAGTGACTCCCAGTGCAAACCAGTACAAACCAGTGGCTCCCAGTACAAACCAGTGACTCCCAGTACAAACCAGTGGCTCCCAGTACAAACCAGTGCTCCTAAACTCCATCCCAGTGCCCTCCCAGTCCCTCCCAGTGCCATTAAACCCTATTGGAACTCCCTGGTTCTGGCTCCCAGTGACTCCCAGTGTCTCCCAGTACAAACCAGTGGCTCCCAGTACAAACCAGTACAAACCAGTGCCCCTAAACTCCATCCCAGTCCATCCCAGTCCCTCCCAGTCCCTCCCAGTGCCATTAAACCCCATTAGAACAGAACAGAACTCACTCCCAGTGCCCCCAGATTTGCTCCCAGTACAAACCAGTGGCTCCCAGTGGCTCCCAGTACAAACCAGTGACTCCCAGCAGCTCCCAGTACAAACCAGTACAAACCAGTGGGAGCAGGGTCTCACCGGCGCTTGCTGGGCACGAAGCCGATGTCGGGGGGCTGCTGGGGGGGCAGCACCAGCCGGGCCTGCCACCACTCCTCGTCGGAGGCGTCCAGCACGTGCAGCACGTCCCCGAAGCGGAAACTCAGCGCCTGGCTCAGGAAGCCCACGTCCTTGGCCTTGTCGTAGTCAAACAGGGCCCTGGTGGCATTGTCACCTCGGTGTCACCTCCCCGGGGTCAGCCCAGTTTGTCCCAGTTTGTCCCAGTTTGTCCCAGTACAGCCCATTCCATTCCATTCCATCCCATCCCATCCCTGTGTCCCCATTCCCCTCCCCACGTCCTTGGCCTTGTCGTAGTCAAACAGGGCCCTGGTGGCATTGTCACCTCTGTCACCTCTGTGTCACCTCCCTGGGGTCCTCCCAGTTCATCCCAGTACAGCCCAGTACAGCCCAGTACAGCCCAGTTCATCCCAGTACAGCCCAGAGCTCCCGGTGTCCCTTATTGTCCCCATTCCCCTCCCCACGTCCTTGGCCTTGTCGTAGTCAAACAGGGCCCTGGTGGCATTGTCACCTCGGTGTCACCTCCCCGGGGTCAGCCCAGTATAAACCAGTTCATCCCAGTTTGTCCCAGTACATCCCAGTATAGCTCAGTTCGTCCTATTCCATCCCATTCCATCCCAGTGTCCCCATTCCCCTCCCCACGTCCTTGGCCTTGTCGTAGTCAAACAGGGCCCTGGTGGCATTGTCACCTCGGTGTCACCGCTGTGTCACCTCCCTGGGGTCAGCCCAGTTCATCCCAGTTTGTCCCAGTTTGTCCCAGTTTGTCCCAGTTCATCCCAGTACAGCCCATCCCATCCCATTCCATCCCGGTGTCCCCATTCCCCTCCCCACGTCCTTGGCCTTGTCGTAGTCAAACAGGGCCCTGGTGGCATTGTCACCTCGGTGTCACCGCTGTGTCACCTCCCTGGGGTCAGCCCAGTTCATCCCAGTTTGTCCCAGTTCATCCCAGTTTGTCCCAGTACAGCCCATTCCATCCCATTCCATCCCAGTGTCCCCATTCCCCTCCCCACGTCCTTGGCCTTGTCGTAGTCAAACAGGGCCCTGGTGGCATTGTCACCTCGGTGTCACCTCTGTCACCTCTGTGTCACCTCCCCAGGGTCATCCCAGTTCATCCCAGTTCGTCCCAGTATAAACCAGTATGAACCAGTATGAACCAGTTCAGCCCAGTGTCCCTCAATGTCTCAAATATCCCAGAAGTCGTCCAAAATTCCCAAGTCCCCCAAATGTCCCCAAATGTCCCCAAATGTCCCCAAATGTCCCCAAGTGTCCCCAAGATCCCGAATCCCTCAAATCTGAAAAATCACGGAAAAAAATTCACCAAAAAATCACAAAAATTCACAAAAAAACTCCCAAAAAACCCCAAAAATCCTAAAAAATCCCAAATCCCCTCGATGTCCCCAAATGTCCCCAAATGTCCCCAAGATCCCAAATGTCCCAAGTTTGGAAAATCTCTCCAAAAATACTGGAAAAAAATCACCAACAAATTGCCAAAAATTTACAAAAAATTGCCAAAAATCGCTAAAAAATAGCAAAAAAAATAGCTAAAAAAATCCTAAAATTTCCAAAAAAAATCCCAAAAACCGCAAATGTCCCCAAGATCCCAAATGTCCCAGTTGTGGAAAATGTCCACAAAAATCGTGGGAAAAATCACCAAAAAATCACAAAAAATCACAAAAATTCACAAAAAATCGCTAAAAAATCCCAAAATTTCCCAAAAAACCCCAAAATCCCAAAAACCCCAAATGTCCCCAAGTGTCCCCGATGTCCCCACCGGACGTAGAAGCCGCGCTTGGGGTCGCTGCGCAGGGAGGCGCTGCCGGAGCCGAGAGAGCCCAAAAATCCCAAAAAAATCCCAAAAAAATCCCAAAAAATGCCAAAAATCCCAAAAACCCCAAAATCCCAAATATCCTCAAATGTCCCCAAGATCCCAAATGTCCCAATTTTGGAAAATCTCTCCAAAAATCGTGGGAAAAATCACCAAAAAATCACCAAAAATTCACCAAAGAAATCGCTACAAAAATCACTAAAAAAATCACTAAAAAATCCAAAATTTCCCCAAAATTTCCCAAAAACCCCAAATGTCCCCAAGATCCCAAATGTCCCAAGTTTGGAAAATCTCTCCATAAATGGTGGCAAAAATGGCCAAGAATTCACTAAAAAAATCACCAAAAAATCACCAAAAAATCACAAAAATTCACAAAAAATCGCTAAAAAATCCCAAAAATTCCCAAAAACCCCAAATCCCAAATGTCCCCAAATGTCCCCAAGTGTCCCCAAATGTCCCCAAGTGTCCCCACCGGACGTAGAAGCCGCGCTTGGGGTCGCTGCGCAGGGAGGCGCTGCCGGAGCCGAGGCTGCTGCTCAGGAGCTGCTCCCGCAGGTCGTGGATCTTGGCCTCGAAGCGGCCGTACTCTGAAAAGGGATTTTGGGGTGAATTCCGGGGATTTTGGGAAAATCCGGAATTTTGGGGTCATTGGGGGACTCAGGACATTGAGGGGATTTGGGGATTTTTGGGGATTTTTGGGGATTTTTTGGGATGTTTGGGGGATCTTGGCCTCGAAGCGGCCGTACTCTGAAATCAGGGATTTTGGGGTGAATTCCCGGGATTTTGGGAAAATCCGGAATTTTGGGGTCATTGGGGGATCCAGGACATTGAGGGGATTTGGGATATTTGGGGATTTTTAAGGATATTTCAGGGATATTTGGGGGATCTTGGCCTCGAATCGGCCGTACTCTGAAAGGGATTTTGGGGTGAATTCCCGGGATTTTGGGAAAATCCGGAATTTTGGGGTCATTGGGAGATCCAAGACATTGATGGGATTTGGAGAAGTTTGGGATTTTTTGGGATTTTGGGGGATATTTGGGGATTTTTTAGGATATTTGGGGGATCTTGGCCTCGAAGCAGCTGTACACTGAAATGGGAATTTGGGGTGAATTCCCGGGATTTTGGGAAAATCGGGAATTTTGGGGAGTTTGGGGGACTCAGGACATGGAGGGGATTTGGGATATTTGGGCATTTGAGGATTTTTGGGATTTTTTTGGGGCATTTTTTGGGGATGTTTCGGGGTCTTGGCCTCAAAGTGGCCGTACTCTGAAATGAGGGATTTTGGGGTGAATTCCCGGGATTTTGGGAAAATCCGGAATTTTGGGGTCATTGGGATGAAGGAGGGGTTTGGGGGATTTCAGGGAGTTTGGGAATTTTGGGATATTTGGGGGAATATTTGGGATATTTGGAGGATATTTGGGGGATCTTGGCCTTGAAGCGGCCGTACTCTGAAACGGATTTTGGGGTGAATTCCCGGGATTTTGGGAAAATCCGGAATTTTGGGGTCATTGGGGGATTCAGGACATTGAGGGGATTTGGGATATTTGGGGATTTTTTGGGGTATTTGGGGATTTTGGGGGATTTTTGGGGATTTTTGGGGATATTTGGGGGATCTTGGCCTCAAAGCGGCCGTACTCTGAAATGGGATTTTGGGGTGAATTCCCGGGATTTTGGGAAAATCCGGAATTTTGGGGTGTTTGGGGGATTCAGGACATTGAAGGACATTTGGGGACATTTGGGGACATTTGGGGACACTCCCGGTGTCACCTTTGGGGCAGTGCTGGGCCATGATCGTCACTGGGGGCACCCTGGGGACACCTTTGGGGACCCTTGGGGACACTCAGGGACCCTCAGGGACATTTGGGGACCCTCGGGGACCCTCGGGGACATTTGGGGACGGCGCTGTCACCTTCGGGCCGGTACTGGGCCACGATTGTCACCGACTGTCCCGCGTTCTTCAGGGCCAGCGCCGCCTGCTCGTGGGTGGCACCGCGCAGATCCACCCCGTTCACCTGCGGGGACACGCGGTGGCACTCGGGGACACGCGGTGGCACTCGGGGACACGCGGTGGCACTCGGGGACAGTGACAGGATGGGGAAATGGGGAAAAAATGGGAGAAAATGGGGAAAAACTGGGGGGAAATGAGGAAAATTGGGGGGAAAATGGGGGAAAAAGGACATTTGGGGACATGTGGTGGCACTTGGGGACACGCGGTGGCACTTGGGGACAGCGAGGGGATGGGGAAATGGGGGAAAATTGGGAGAAAAGGGGGAAAAACTGACATTTGGGGACATTTGGGGACATTTGGGGACATTCAGGGACACCTGGGACAGGTGGGGACATGCGGTGGCACTTGGGGACACACGGTGGCACTCAGGGACAGTGACAGGATGGGGAAATGGGGGAAAAATGGGAGAAAATGGGGAAAAATTGGGGGGAAATCAGGAAAATTGGGGGGAAATGGGGGAAAAAAGACATTTGGGGACATTTGGGACAGGTGGGGACATGTGGTGGCACTTGGGGACATGAGGTGGCACTTGGGGACATGCGGTGGCACTTGGGGACACGCGGTGGCACTTGGGGACAGTGACAGGATGGGGAAATGGGGGAAAAATGGGAGAAAATGGGGGAAAATGGGAAAAAATGGGGGAAAATAAGGAAAATTGGGGGGGAAATGGGGGAGAAAATGACATTTGGGGACATTTGGGGACGTTTGGGGACGTTTGGGGACATTAAAGGACATTTGGGGACACTCTGGGGACACCAGAGATGATCTGAGACCCCTTCCCATGATGAGGATGATGATGGTGATGACCAAAAACCCCAAAAACCTCCAAAAAAACCCCAAAATAACCCCAAACCGCCCCATTCCACCGCCCTGGCCGGTGTCCCCAGATGTCCCCAGGTGTCCCCAAGTGTCCCCAAGTGCCACCAAGGGGCTGTGACACCCCAGGGACACTCTGGGGGTGACCCATGACCCTTTCTCATGATGACGATGATGACGGTGATGACCAAAAACCCCAAAAAAAACCCAAATAACCCCAAAACCCCCCAAACTGTCTCATGCCACCGCCCTGACCAGTGTCCCCAAGTGTCCCCAAGTGCCACCAAGGGGCTGTGACACCCCAGGGACACTCCGGGGGTGACCCATGACCCTTTCTCATGATGAGGATGATGATGGTGATGACCAAAAACCCCAAAAAAACCCAAAAAAACCCAAAAAAACCCAAAAAAACTCCAAAATAACCCCAAACCGCCCCATTCCACCACCCTGACCGGTGTCCCCAGGTGTCCCCAGGTGTCCCCAAGTGTCCCCAGGGCCACCCACCGAGAGGATCTGGTCGCCCTTGCGCAGCTCCCCGCTGAGGTCGGCCGGGCCGCCGGCGAGGATGAAGGAGATGAAGATCCCCTCACCATCCTCACCACCAACGATGTTGAAGCCGAGACCGGTGGAGCCGCGCGGGATCACGATGCGCCGCGGGTCCCTGGGACACGGGACAGAGGGGACATTGGGGACATTTGGGGACATTGGGGACATTGGGGGATTTGGGGGATTTGGGGGATTGGGGACATTGGAGCCACTCAGGATCACGATGCGCCGCGGGTCCCTGGGACACGGGGACATTTGGGGACATTGGGGGCATTGGGGACATTGGGGACATTTGGGGACACTGAGGACATTGGGGGGATTGGGGACATTGGGGGGGTTGGGGACATTTGGGGCATTGGGGACAGCGGGGACGTTGGGGACATTTGGGGACACTGGGGGGATTTGGGGCATTTGGGGGGATTTGGGGACATTGGGACATTTGGGGACATTGGGGACATTGGGGGATTGGGGACATTGGGGGCACTGGGGGGATTTGGGGACATTTAAGGATTGGGGACATTGGGGACATTGGGGACATTGGGGGGTTGGGGACATTGGGGACATTGGGGACATTGGGGACATTGGGGACATTGGGGGGATTTGGGGGATTGGGGATATTGTGGGGGTTTGGGGGGTTGGGGTCCCTGGGGCACGGGGACAGAGGGGGGTTGGGGACATTTGGGGACATTGGGGGATTGGGGACACTGGGGACATTGGGGACATTGGGGGGGTGGGGACAGTGGGGACATTGGGGATATTTGGGGGGATTTGGGGACATCGGGGACACTGGGGACGTTGGGGACATTGGGGACATTGGGGACATTGGGGACATTGGGGACATTGGGGACATTGGGGGGATTTGGGGGATTGGGGACATTGGGGACACTGGGGACATTTGGGGACATTGGGGACATTGGGGGGATTTGGGGGATTGGGGACATTGGGGACATCGGGGACATTGGGGACATTGGGGACATTGGGGACATCGGGGACATTGGGGGGATTGGGGACATTTGGGACAGCGGGAGGGATGGGGACATTGGGGACATTGAGGGGGATTGGGGGGGTTGGGGACATCAGGGTCACTGGGGGGATTTGGGGACATTGGGAGGTTTGGGGACACTGGGGACAATGGGGACATTTGGGGTGATTTGGGACATTTGGGGGGGTTGGGGACATTTGGGGACATCGGGGACATTGAGGGCATTGGGGACATCATTGGGGACACTGGGGACATTGGGGGCATTGGGGACATTTGGGGATTGGGGACATTGGGGGCACTGGGGACAGTGGGGACATTGGGGACAGCGGGAGGGATGGGGACATTGGGGACAGCGGGAGGGATGGGGACATTGGGGACATTGAGGGGGGTTGGGGACATTGGGGACATTGGGGGGGTCGGGGACATTGGGGACATTGGGGGGATTGGGGACATCGGGATCATTGGGGACATTGGGATCATTGGGGACATTGGGGACATTGGGGGGATTGGGGACAGTGGGGACATTGGGGACAGCGGGAGGGATGGGGACATTGGGGACATTGGGGGGACATTGGGGACATTGGGGGCATTGGGGACATTGGGGACATTGGGGGTTGGGGACATTGGGGGGATTGGGGACATTGGGGACGTTTGGGGATTTGGGGACACTGGGAACACTTGGAGGTTTGGAGGAATTTGGGACATTTGGGGACATTTAGGGATTTGGGGATATTGGGGGGATTTGGGGACATTTGGGGGATTGGGAACATTTGGGGACATTTGGGGACATCATGGATGACGTCCTCCAGGCTGATCTTGTTCACCTTGGGGAGCCCCTGGGTGGGGTGGGGACAGTTTGGGGACACTGGGGACAGCCCTGGAGACATTTGGGGACATTGGGGACATCATGGGGACGCTGGGGACATCAGTGACACTTGGGGACACTTGGGGACATTGGGGACAGACCTGGGGACACTTGGGGACCCTTGGGGACACTGGGGACAGACCTGGGGACGTCGTCGTCGGGCAGCAGCTCCTTGGGGCCTTGGGGACATCCCTGAGTGACCCTGAGTGACCCTGAGTGACCCTTGGGGACATCCTGGGGACGCTAGGGACATCAGTGACCCCTGGGGACACTTGGTGACACTTGGGGACATTGGGGACAGACCTGGGGACGTCGTCGTCGGGCAGCAGCTCCTTGGGGCCGGGCGAGAAGCGCCGTGGGGACGTCGGGGTCAGCGCCGGGGGGAATTCGGGGCCCAGGAAACTCTGGGGGGGCAGCTCCGAGTCCAGGTGGGCCGAGTAGGCTGGGGACAGTTGGGGACAGTTGGGGACAGTTGGGGACAGTTGGGGACATCAGGGGACATCAGGGACATGGCACAGTGTCGGAGGAATCGAGGACATTTGAGACATCGGGGACACCGAGGGACATCGGGGACACGGAGGATGGGGAGGGGCAGCTCCGAGTCCAGGGGGGTTGGGGACATTTGGGGACATTTGAGGACATCAGGGGACAGTTGGGGACATCAGGGGACAGTTGAGGACATCAAGGGACATCAGGGGACATCAGGGACATGGTGCAGTGTCGGAGGAATCGAGGACATTTGGGACATTGGGGACACCGAGGGTGGGGAGGGGCAGCCCCGAGTCCAGGGGGCTTGGGGACATTTGGGGACAGTTGGGGACATCAAGGGACAGTTGGGGACACTGAGAAAATTTAGGACATTCGGGGATAAAGGGACGCAAAGGGACATTGGGGACATTGGGGACAAGGACAGGGACACAAGGACGGGGGGGGGGGGGGGAGTCCCACCGCTGATGTCCCTCCCACAATGTCCCCAAATGTCCCCAAATCCCTGATGTCCCCAATGTCCCCAAATGTCCCCCAGTGTCCCCAAATCCCTGATGTCGCCAATGTCCCCAAATCCCCCCCAATGTCCCCAATCCCCCTGGTGTCCCCAACCCCTCTGATGTCCCCAAATGTCCCCAATGTCCCTGATCCCCCCAGTGTCCCCAAAGTCCCCAACACCCCCAATGTCCCCAAATCCCCCCCAGTGTCCCCAAATCCCTGATGTCCCCAAATCCCCCCCAGTGTCCCCAATGTCCCCAAATGTCCCCCCAATGTCCCCAAATCCCCCCCAGTGTCCCCAAATCCCTGATGTCCCCAATGTCCCCACCCCCCCGGTGTCCCCAATGTCCCCAACCTGCCCAATGTCCCCAATGTCCCCAATGTCCCCAACCCTCTCAGTGTCCCTGGTGTCCCCAACCCCCATGATGTCCTCAGTGTCCCCAACCCCCCCAATGTCCCCAACCCCCCCCAATGTCCCCGATGTCCCCAACCCCCATGATGTCCCCAATGTCCCCAATGTCCCCATCATCCTCAACATCCCCAATGTCCCCAACCCCCTTGATGTCCCTAATGTCCCTTAACCCACCCGATGTCCCCGATGTCCCCAACCTGCCCAATGTCACTGATGTCCCCACCCCCTCAATGTCCCCGATGTCCCCAACCCCCCTGGTGTCCCTGATGTCCCAAGTCCCCACGATGTCCCCAATGTCCCCAACCCCCCCAATGTCCCCAGTGTCCCCAATGTCCCCTGATGTCCCCAACCTGCCTGATGTCCCTGATGTCCCCAACCCCTCGATGTCCCCAATGTCCCCAATGTCCCCAATGCCCCTCAATGTCCCTGGTGTCCCCAACCTGCCCGATGTCCCCGATGCCCCCAACCCCCCCGATGTCCCCAATGCCCCCAATGTCCCCAATGTCCCCAACCTCCCCAGTGTCCCCAATGTCCCCAACCCCCTCAATGTCCCCAATGTCCCCAACCCCCATGGTGTCCCCAATGTCCCCAACCCCCTCAATGTCCCCAAATGTTCCCAACCTCCCCAATGTCCCCATCATCCTCAACATCCCCTATGTCCCCAACCCCCTTGATGTCCCTAATGTCCCTTAAGCCACCCGGTGTCCCCAATGCCCCCCGGTGTCCCCGGTGTCCCCGCGTGGCGCTCACAGCCGGTGACGTCGGGGGGCCCGTAGCTGTCCCCGAGGCCGGGCACGGTGGCCTTGGCCACGCGCAGGTACACCACGTCGTAGGTGTTCTTCAGCGCCGCCACCGCGTCCTCGTGCATGACGTCCTCCAGGCTGACGTTGTTCACCTGGGGACAGCGGGGACGTTGGGGACATCGGGGACATTGGGGGGATTTTGGGGTATTGGGGACATTGGGGAGATTTTGGGGTATTGGGGACATTGTTCATGACGTCCTCCAGGTTGACATTGTTCACCTGGGGACAGTGGGGATGTTGGGGACATTGAGGGGGTTTGGGGACACTGGGGAAATTGGGGACATTGGGGGGTTGGGGACATTGGGGACATTGGAGACATTGGGGAGATTTTGGGGTATTGGAACATTGGGGACATTGGGGACATTGGGGACACTGGGGGGTTTGGGGACGTTGGGGACATCGGGGAGATTTTGGGGTATTGGGGACATTGGGGACATTGGGACATTTTGGGGGTGTTGGGGACATTGGGGACATTGGGGAGATTTTGGGGTATTGGGGACATTGGGGACATTGGGGACATTGGGGACATTGGGACATTTTGGGGGGTTTGGGGACATTGGGGGGATTGGGGAGATTTTGGGGTATTGGGGACATTGGGGACATTGGGACATTTTGGGGGTGTTGGGGACATTGGGGACACTGGGGACATCAGGGACATTGGGGACATCAGGGACATTGGGGAGATTTTGGAGTATTGGGGACATTGGGGACACTGGGGACATTTTGGGGGGGTTGGGGACATTGGGGACATTGGGGGGATTGGGGACACTGGGGGGATTTTGGTGCATTTGGGACATTTGGGGACGTTGGAGACATTGGGTGGCACTGGGGACATGGGGGAGATTTTGGGACATTTGGGACATTTGGGGACATTGTTCATGACGTCCTCCAGGCTGACGTTGTTCACCTGGGGACATCGGGGACGTTGGGGACATTGAGGGGCTTTGGGGACACTGGGGACACTGGGGACATTGGGGCCAGAGGATTTGGGGACACACGGACACAGGGAGGGGACATGAGGACAGCAGTGCCACCACCCCACCTTGGCCACCCCCTCCCGATGTCCCCAACCCCCCGATGTCCCTGATGTCCCCAATCCCCCTGGTGTCCCCCAGCTCCCCTGGTGTCCCCCAGTGTCCCCCGATGTCCCTGGTGTTCCCCCCGATGTCCCCAATGTCCCGGATGTCCCCGGTTTCCCCCCCAGTGTCCCCTGGTGTCCCTGGTGTCCCCCAATGTCCCCAACCCCCCCAATGTCCCCAACCCCAACAATGTCCCCAATGTCCCCAACCCCCCCAATGTCCCCAATGTCCCCAACCCCCGCAATGTCCCCAATGTCCCCAATGTCCCCCCCTGATGTCCCCAGTCCCCCTTTAACCCCTGATGTCCCCAGCCCCCCTGATGTCCCTGATGTCCTGAACCCCCCAATGTCCCCGGTGTCCTCAACTCCCCTGATGTCCCCATCCCCCCGATGTCCCCACCCCCCTGGTGTCCCCAATGTCCCCATCCCCCCCAATGTCCCCAACTCCCCCCTGATGTCCCCAGTGTCCCCATCCCCGCAAATGTCCCCGATGTCCCCAATCCCCCCCCATGTCCCCGATGTCCCTAATGTCCCCAACTACCCCCTGATGTCCCCAATGTCCCCAATTCGCCCAATGTCCCCAACTCCCCCCCGATGTCCCCAATGTCCCCATCCCTCCCAATGTCCCCAATGTCCCCGATGTCCCCAATGTCTCCAATGTCCCCATCCCCCCCGATGTCCCCAGTGTCCCCGATGTCCCCAATGTCCCCAATGTCCCCATCCCCCCCGATGTCCCCAGTGTCCCCGATGTCCCCAATGTCCCCAATGTCCCCATCCCCCCCGATGTCCCCGCTGTCCCCGATGTCCCCAATCCCCCCGATGTCCCCGCTGTCCCCGCTGTCCCCAATGTCCCCGGTGTCCCCAACTCACGGCCAGGATCTTGTCCCCGACCTGCAGCCGCCCGTCCTTGTGCGCCGCCCCCCCCTCGATGACCTTGGTGACGTAGATGCTGTTGTCCCCCGGGATGTGCTGGTTGCCCACGCCCCCCGCGATGCTGAACCCCAGACCTGCCCGGGGGGGGACACCGGTGTCACCTCCCCCCCGCTGTCACCCCCCCACCGTGGTGTCACCTCTGTCACCGTTGTCACCTTTGTCACCGTTATCACCTTTGTCACCTCCTTTTTGTTGTTGTTCCCTCCTTGTCACCTCCCTGTTGTCACCTCCCCATTGTCACCTCCCCCACTTTAACACCCCCATTGTCACCTCCCATTGTCACCCCAATTGTCACCTCTCCCCCACTGTCACCCCCCCACCCGTGGTGTCACCTCTGTCACCATTGTCACCGTTGTCACCCCCCTTTTGTTGTTGTTCCCTCCTTGTCACCTCCCCTTTGTCACCTCCCCTTTGTCATCTCCCCATTGTCACCTCCCATTGTCACCCTGACTGTCACCTCCCCCCATTGTCACCCCCCCCCCCGTGGTGTCACCTCTGTCACGGCTGTCAACTTTGTCACCTCCTTTTTGTTGTTGTTCCCTCCTTGTCACCTCCCCTTTGTCACCTCCCATTGTCACCTTTCATTGTCACCCCCTGATTGTCACCTCCCACCCGCTGTCACCCCCCCACCCCGTGGTGTCACCTCTGTCACCGTTTCACTTTTGTCACCTTTGTCACCCCCCTTTTGTTGTTTTTCCCTCCTTGTCACCTCCCCTTTGTCACCTTCCCCTGGGTCCTGTCACCTCCCCTTTGTCACCTCCCCTTTGTCACCTCCCCTTTGTCACCTTTCATTGTCACCTCCCATTGTCACTCTGATTGTCACCTCCCCCCCGCTGTCACCCCCCCACCCGTGGTGTCACCTCTGTCACCTCTGTCACCGTTGTCACCGTTGTCAACGTTGTCACCTCCCTTTTGTTGTTGTTCCCTCCTTGTCACCTCCCCTTTGTCACCTCCCCTTTGTCACCTCCCCTTTGTCACCTCCCCATTGTCACTTTCCACTGTCACCTCCCCCATTGTCACTTCCCATTGTCACCTCCCATTGTCACCTCCCCTCACTGTCACCCCCCACCCCGTGGTGTCACCTCTGTCACCGCTGTCATCGTTGTCACCCCCATTGTGTTGTTGTTCCCTCTTTGTCACCTCCCCTTTGTCACCTCCCCCTGGGTCCTGTCACCTCCCATTGTCACCTGTGTCACCTTTTCATTGTCACCTCCATTGTCACCTCCCATTGTCACCTGTGTCACCTCCCATTGTCACCTCCCATTGTCACCTGTGTCACCTTTTCATTGTCACCTCCATTGTCACCTCCCATTGTCACCTGTGTCACCTCCCATTGTCACCTCCCATTGTCACCTGTATCACCTTCTCATTGTCACCTGTGTCACCTGTGTCACCTCTGCCATTGTCACCTGTGTCACCTTTTCATTGTCACCTTCTCATTGTCACCTCCCATTGTCACCTTTTCATTGTCACCTTTGTCACCTGTGTCACCTCCCATTGTCACCTGTGCCATTGTCACCTGTGTCACCTTTTCATTGTCACCTGTGTCACTGCCCATTGCCACGCCCCATTGTCACCTTTTCATTGTCACCTTTTCATTGTCACCATTGTCACCTGTGTCACCTCCCATTGTCACCTCCCTGTGTCCCCCCCCCTTTGTCACCTCCCCTGTTGTCCCCCTGGGAGGTCCCAAAATGCCCCCAAATGTCCCCAAATTTGGGGCTCCTGGGGGGGATTTTGGGCTCCTGGGATGAATTTTGGGCTGAATTTGGACAATTTTGGGGTCCCCGAGGTGGATTTTGGGGATTTTTGGGGGAATTTTGGGGGGAATTTTGGGCTCCTGGGATGAATTTTGGGCTCAATTTGTGAAATTTTGGGGTCCTCGAGGTGGATTTTGGGGTCCTGGGGTGGATCTTGGGGTCCCCAAGGTGGATTTTGGGTGGATTTAGGGAATTTTTGGGATCCCCGAGGAGGATTTTGGGCTGAATTTGGGAAATTTTGGGATCCCCAAGGTGGGTTTGGGGGGATTTAAGAGAATTTTGGTGTCCCTGAGGTGGATTTTGGGGATTTTGGGGGAATTTTGGGGTCCCCAAGGTGGATTTTGGGAACCTGGGCTGGATTTTGGGATCCCTGAGGTGAATTTTTTGGGGGATTTAGGGAATTTTAGGGTCCTGGGCTGGATTTTGGGGGAATTTTGGGTTTTAAGAACAATTTTGGGGTTCCCAGGAGGATTTCGGGGTTCTTGGGGTGGATTTTGGAAATTTTGGGATGGATTTTGGGGATTTTGAAATGGATTTTGGGGATTTTGAAATGGATTTTGGGGATTTTTGAGTTCCTGGATGGATTCTGGGCTGGATTTCAGGGATTTCTCCCCCAGGGCCATTTTGGGCTGGATTTTGGGGATTTTGGGGTGGATTTGGGGGATTTGGGGCTGGATTTCAGGGATTTTGGCGTGGATTTTGGGGATTTCAGTAATTTCAGTTTTCCCAGGTGGATTTTGGTGTTCCCAGGATGATTTTTGGGCTGGATTTTGGGGATTTCGTGCCTGATTTTTGTGATTTTTGAGCCAGATTTGAGGGCTTTCGAGCCAGATTTGAGGGATTTCGAGCCAGATTTGGGGGATTTCGATCCGGATTTTGGGGGTTTCAGGAATTTTGGGGCGCTTTTGGGGTTTTTGGGGTACCTTTGGGCCCTTTGATGAGTTTGACCTCCACCACCCTCTCGGCCGGGACCTTCCTCCTCCTCCTCCTCCCCCAGGGGCATTTTGGGCTGGATTTTGGGGTGGATTTCGGGGATTTTGGGATGGATTTCAGAGATTTCAAGCTGGATTTTGGGGATTTCAGGAATTTTGGGGTTCCCAGGTGAATTTTGGGGTCCTGGGGTAGATTTTGGGTCGATTTTGCAGATCCTCAGGCGGATTTTGAGGCTCCCAGGATGATTTTTGGGCTGGATTTTGGGGATTTTGAGCCAGATTTGGAGGATTTCACACCAGATTTGGGGGATTTCACACCGGATTTGGGGGATTTCGATCCGGATTTGGGGGATTTCAGGAATTTTGGGGCGCTTTTGGGGTTTTTGGGGTACCTTTGGGCCCTTTGATGAGTTTGACCTCCACCACCCTCTCGGCCGGGACCTTCCTCCTCATCACGTAGAGCCGAACCACGGCCCCGGCCTCCTTCAGCGCCTCCACGGCCGCCGAGTGCGGCACCTCCCGGACATCGGCCTCGTTCACGAACAGGATGCTGTCGTTCACCCTGGTTTGGGGAAAATTCAGGGGATTTTGGGAAAAATCCGGAATTTTTGGGATTTTTTTGGGCATTTTAGGAGGTTTGGAGGGGATTTTGGGGGGTTTTGGGGCGGTTCCAGGAGGGTTTTGGGGGGATTTGGGGCAGTTTTTGGGGCACCTCTGGGACATCGGCCTCGTTCACCAAAAGGATGCTGTCATTGACCCTGGTTTGGGGAAAATTCAGGGGATTTTGGGAAAAAATCCGGAATTTTTGGGATTTTTTTGGGCATTTTGGGGGGTTTCAGGCTGGTATGGGGCAGTTTTGGGGGGATTCTGGGGGGAATTGCGGCAGTTTTTGGGGCACCTCCCGCACGTCCGCCTCGTTCACGAACAGGATGCTGTCATTGACCCTGGTTTGGGGAAAATTCGGGGCATTTTGGGAAAAAATCCGAAATTTTTGGGATTTTTTTGGGCATTTTGGGGGGTTTTTGGGGGATTTTGGGGCGGTTCCAAGAGGGTTTTGGGGGGATTTGGGGCAGTTTTTGGGACACCTCCCGGACATCGGCCTCGTTCACAAACAGGATGCTGTAATTGACCCTGGTTTGGGGAAAATTTAGGAGATTTTGGGAAAAAATCCGGAATTTTTGGGATTTTTTTGGGCATTTTAGGAGGTTTGGAAGGGATTTTGGGGGGTTTTGGGGCGGTTCCAAGAGGGTTTTGGGGGGATTTGGGGCAGTTTTTGGGGCACCTCCCAGACATCGGCCTCGTTCACGAACAGGATGCTGTCATTCACCCTGGTTTGGGGAAAATTCGGAGCATTTTGGGAAAAAATCCAGAATTTTTGGGATTTTTTGGGCATTTCAGGAGGTTTGGAAGGGATTTTGGGGGGTTTTGGGGTGGTTTTGGGGCGGTTCCAGGAGGGTTTTGGGGCACCTCCCGCACATCGGCCTCGTTCATGAACAGGATGCTGTCATTGACCCTGGTTTGGGGAAAATTCGGGGGATTTTGGGAAAAAATCCGGAATTTTTGGGCATTTTGGGGGGTTTCAGGCTGCTTTGGGGCGGTTTGGGGCAGTTTTGGGGGGATTTGGGGCAGTTTTTGGGGCACCTCCCGCACATCCGCCTCGTTCACGAACAGGATGCTGTCATTGACCCTGGTTTGGGGAAAATTCGGGGAATTTTGGGAAAAAATCCGGAATTTTTGGGATTTTTTGGGGCATTTTAGGAGGTCTGGAGGGGATTTGGGGGGGTTTTGGGGGGTTTTGGGGCGATTCCAGGAGGGTTTTGGGGCACCTCCCGCACGTCCGCCTCGTTCACCAACAGGATGCTGTCGTTCACCCTGGTTTGGGGAAAATTCAGGGGATTTTGGGAAAAAATCCGCAATTTTTGGGATTTTTTTGGGGCATTTTGGGGTGTTTCAGGCTGGTATGGGGCAGTTTTGGGGGGATTTGGGGCAGTTTTTGGGGCACCTCCCGCACTTCGGCCTCGTTCACGAACAGGATGCTGTCATTGACCCTGGTTTGGGGAAAATTCAGGGGATTTTGGGAAAAATTCCGCAATTTTTGGGATTTTTTTGGGGCATTTTGGGGGGTTTGGAGGAGATTTTGGGGGGTTTTGGGGTGGTTTTGGGGCGGTTCCAGGAGGGTTTTGGGGGCACCTCCCGGACATCGGCCTCGTTCACAAACAGGATGCTGTCGTTGACCCTGATTTGGGGAAAATTCGGGGGATTTTGGGAAAAATTCCACAATTTTTGGGATTTTTTTGGGCATTTCGGGGGGTTTCAGGCTGGTATGGGGCAGTTTTGGGGGGATTTGGGGCAGTTTTTGGGGCACCTCCAGGACATTGGCCTTGTTCACGAACAGGATGCTGTCATTGACCCTGGTTTGGGGAAAATTCGGGGGATTTTGGGAAAAATTCCGGAATTTTTGGGGAATTTTTGGGCATTTTGGGGGGTTTGGAAGAGATTTTGGGGGGTTTTGGGGGGTTTTGGGGCGGTTCCAGGAGGGTTTTGGGGGCACCTCCCGGACATCGGCCTTGTTCACGAACAGGATGCTGTCGTTCACCCTGGTTTGGGGAAAATTCGGGGGATTTTGGGAAAAAATCCGGAATTTTGGGGATTTTTTGGGCATTTTGGGGGGTTTCAGGCTGGTATGGGGCAGTTTTGGGGGAATTTGGGGCAGTTTTGGGGCGGTTCCAGGAGGGTTTTTGGGGCACCTCCCGCACATCGGCCTCGTTCACGAACAGGATGCTGTCGTTCACCCTGGTTTGGGGAGAATTTAGGAGATTTTGGGAAAAAATCCGGAATTTTTGGGATTTTTTTAGGCATTTTGGGGGGTTTTTGGGGAATTTTGGGGGGTTTTGGGGCGGTTCCAGGAGGGTTTTGGGGGCACCTCCCGGACATCGGCCTCGTTCACAAACAGGATGCTGTCATTGACCCTGGTTTGGGGAAAATTCAGGGGATTTTGGGAAAAAATCCGGAATTTTTGGGATTTTTTTGGGGCATTTTGGGGGGTTTCAGGCTGGTATGGGACCATATGGGGGGGATTTTGGGGGGATTTGGGGCAGTTTTGGGGGCACCTCCCGGACATCGGCCTCATTCACCAACAGGATGCTGTCGTTGACCCTGGTTTGGGGAAAATTCGGGGGATTTTGGGAAAAATTCCGGAATTTTGGGGATTTTTTTGGGCACTTTAGGAGGTTTGGAGGGGATTTTAGGGGGTTTTGGGGTGGTTTTGGGGTGGTTCCAGGAGGGTTTTGGGGGCACCTCCCGCACATCGGCCTCGTTCACGAACAGGATGCTGTCATTGACCCTGGTTTGGGGAAAATTCAGGGGATTTTGGGAAAAAATCCGGAATTTTTGGGATTTTTTTGGGCATTTTAGGAGGTTTTTGGGGGATTTTGGGGGGTTTTGGGGCGATTCCAGGAGGGTTTTGGGGGCATGTCCCAGACATAGGCCTCGTTCACGAACAGGATGCTGTCGTTCACCCTGGTTTGGGGAGAATTCGGGGCATTTTGGGAAAAATTCCGGAATTTTTGGGATTTTTTTGGGCATTTTGGGGGGTTTTTGGGGAATTTAGGGGGGTTTTGGGGCGATTCCAGGAGGGTTTTGGGGGGATTTGGGGCAGTTTTTGGGGGCACCTCCCGCACATCGGCCTCGTTCTCGAACAGGATGCTGTCATTGACCCTGGTTTGGGGAAAATTTAGGGGATTTTGGGAAAAAATCCCGAATTTTTGGGATTTTTTGGGCGTTTTAGGAGGTTTCAGGCTGGTATGGGGCCCTATGGGGCAGTTTTGGGGGGATTTTGGGAAGTTTTGGGGGCACCTCCCGCACGTCCGCCTCGTTCACGAACAGGATGCTGTCGTTGACCCTGGTTTGGGGAAAATTCAGGGGATTTTGGGAAAAATTCCGGAATTTTTGGGAATTTTTGGGCATTTTAGGAGGTTTGGAAGGGATTTTGGGGGGTTTTGGGGCGGTTCCAGGAGGGTTTTGGGGGCA
This sequence comes from Taeniopygia guttata, assembly GCF_003957565.2. Taxonomy (NCBI): domain Eukaryota; kingdom Metazoa; phylum Chordata; class Aves; order Passeriformes; family Estrildidae; genus Taeniopygia; species Taeniopygia guttata. The sequence continues at coordinate 906,002 of NC_054764.1, forward strand.
CCTCCCCGACATCGGCCTCGTTCACCAACAGGATGCTGTCGTTCACCCTGGTTTGGGGAAAATTCAGGGGATTTTGGGAAAAAATCCGGAATTTTTGGGATTTTTTTGGGCATTTTGGGGGGTTTCAGGCTGGTATGGGACCATATAGGGGGAATTGGGGCAGTTTTTGGGGCACCTCCCGGACATCGGCCTCGTTCACGAACAGGATGCTGTCGTTCACCCTGGTTTGGGGAAAATTCGGGGGATTTTGGGAAAAATTCCGGAATTTTTGGGATTTTTTTGGGCATTTTGGGGTGTTTCAGGCTGGTATGGGGCCCTATGGGGCAGTTTTGGGGGGATTTGGGGCAGTTTTTGGGGCACCTCCCAGACATCGGCCTCGTTCACGAACAGGATGCTGTCATTGACCCTGGTTTGGGGAAAATTTAGGAGATTTTGGGAAAAAATCCGGAATTTTTGGGATTTTTTTTGGGCATTTTGGGGGGTTTTGGGGCAGTTTTGGGGCGGTTCCAAGAGGGTTCTGGGGGGATTTGGGGCAGTTTTTGGGGCACCTCCCGGACATCGGCCTCGTTCACGAACAGGATGCTGTCATTGACCCTGGTTTGGGGAAAATTCGGGGGATTTTGGGAAAAAAAACGGAATTTTTGGGCATTTTGGGGGGTTTCAGGCTGGTATGGGGCCCTATGGGGCAGTTTTGGGGGGATTTGGGGCAGTTTTGGGGCACCTCCCGGACATCGGCCTCGTTCACAAACAGGATGCTGTCATTGACCCTGGTTTGGGGAAAATTCGGGGGATTTTGGGAAAAAATCCGGAATTTTTGGGATTTTTTTGGGCGTTTTAGGAGGTTTGGAAGGGATTTTGGGGGGTTTTGGGGCGGTTCCAGGAGGGTTTTGGGGGCACCTCCCGGACATCGGCCTCGTTCATGAACAGGATGCTGTCATTGACCCTGGTTTGGGGAAAATTCGGGGGATTTTGGGAAAAAATCCGGAATTTTTGGGCTTTTTGGGGTGTTTCAGGCTGGTATGGGGCGGTATGGGGGGGATTTTGGGGGGATTTGGGGCAGTTTTTGGAGCACCTCCTGGACATTGGCCTCGTTCACAAACAGGATGCTGTCATTGACCCTGGTTTGGGGAAAATTCGGGGGATTTTGGGAAAAATTCTGGAATTCTGGGGAGTCTAGGGGGTCCTGAGTGGACTTTTGGGGGTCCTGAGCTGAATTTTGGGTGGATTTTGGGTGAATTTTGGGAGATTTTAGGCGATTTGGGGTGATTTTGGGCGATTTCTCACCTGAGCCGCCCGTCCTGGCTGGTAACACCCCCAGGGATGATTTTGGGGTGAATTTGGGGTTTTTGGGGTGGTTTTGGGGGTTTTTGAGGATCCTGAATCTGATTTTGGGGTGATTTTGGGCGATTTTGGGCAATTTCTCACCTGAGCTGCCCGTCCTGGGCGGCGGCGCCCCCGGGGATGATTTTGGGGTTTTTGGGGGTGTTTTTTGGGGTTTTTGAGGATCATGAATCTGATTTTGGGGTGATTTTGGGGTAATTTTGGGAGATTTTTTGGGATTTCTCACCTGAGCCGCCCGTCCTGGGCCGCGGCGCCCCCGGGGATGATTTTGGGGTTTTTGGGGGTGTTTTTTGGGGTTTTTGAGGATCATGAAGCTGATTTTGGGGTAATTTTGGGTGATTTTGGGCGATTTCTCACCTGAGCCGCCCGTCCTGGGCCGCGGCGCCCCCGGGGATGATTTTGGTGATGAATTTTGGGGGTTTTGGGATGGTTTTTAGGGTTTTTGGGGTTTTTGAGGATCCTGAAGCTGATTTTGGGGTGATTTTGGGCGATTTTGGGCGATTTCTCACCTGAGCCGCCCGTCCTGGGCCGCGGCGCCCCCGGGGATGATTTTGGGGTGAATTTTGGGAGTTTTGGGGGTGTTTTTTGGGGGTTTTGGGGTTTTTGAGGGTCCTGAAGCTGATTTTGGGGTGATTTTGGGCGATTTTGGGCGATTTCTCACCTGAGCCGCCCGTCCTGGGCAGCGGCGCCCCCGGGGATGATTTTGGGGTGAATTTTGGGGTTTTTGGGGGTGGTTTGGGGGGTTTTTGATGGTCCTGAAGCTGATTTTGGGGTGATTTTGGGGTGATTTTGGGTGATTTTGGGCGATTTCTCACCTGAGCCGCCCGTCCTGGGCCGCGGCGCCCCCGGGGATGATTTTGGGGTGAATTTTGGGGTTTTTGGGGGTGTTTTTTGGGGGTTTTTGAGGATCCTGAAGCTGATTTTGGGATTATTTTGGGGTGATTTGGGGTGATTTTGGGCGATTTCTCACCTGAGCCGCCCGTCCTGGGCCGCGGCGCCCCCGGGGATGATTTTGGGGTGAATTTTGGGGTTTTGCGGGTGGTTTTTGGGGTTTTGGGGGTGGTTTTGGGGGTTTTTGAGGATCCTGAAGCTGATTTTGGGATTATTTTGGGGTGATTTTGGGCGATTTTGGGCGATTTCTCACCTGAGCCGCCCGTCCAGGGCAGCGGCACCCCCGGGGATGATTTTGGGGTGAATTTTGGGGTTTTTGGGGTTTTTAGGGGTGGTTTTGGGGGTTTTTGAGGATCCTGAAGCTGATTTTGGGATTATTTTGGGGTGATTTTGGGCGATTTTGGGCGATTTCTCACCTGAGCCGCCCGTCCTGGGCCGCGGCGCCCCCGGGGATGATTTTGGTGATGAAGATCCCGGGGTCGTCCCCGACGTGGGGGTTGTCGGTGCCCCCCGCGATGCTGAACCCCAACCCCGAGTTCCCCTGCGGGAATTTGGGGTCCTGTTAGACCCAAAACACCCCAAAAAACCCCCAAAATCCACCCCCAGAACCCCCAGAACAGCAAAACCTCAAAAAAACCAAAAAAAAACTCAAAAACCACATAAAAATCCCTACAAAAACAACAAAAAAAGGGAATTTTGGGACGTTTTTGGGGGTCCCAGATGGATTTTGGGGGTCCCCACGAGCCAAAAAAATCCCCCAAAAAAACTCCCCCAAAAATCCCCAAACTTTAAACCCCAAATTCCCCCAAAAACCCCACCAAAAATCTCAAAAAAAAAAAAAAAGAAACATAAAAGAAGAATTTGGGGTTTGGGGATGATTTTGGGCTTTTTTTGGGGTTCCCAGGTGGATTTTTGGGCTGATTTTGGGCGATTTTGGGGGCCCCAGGTGGATTTTGGGGATTTTTTGGGGTTCCCAGATGGATTTTTGGGGATTTTTTGGGGTTCCCAGATGGATTTTTGGGCTGGTTTTGGGCAATTTTGGGGCCCCCCCAGTGGATTTTGGGATATTTTTGGGGTTCCCAGGTGGATTTTGGGGATTTTTTTTGTTTCCATTTGAATTTTGGGCTGATTTTGGGCATTTTTGGGGCTCCTGACTCTGATTTTGGGGTTCCCAGGTGGATTTTGGGCATATTTTGGGGGCATTTTGGGGGATTTTGGGGCATTTTTTGGGATTTTGGGGCTCTCACCCTCTCCAGAGTGATCTCCTCATATTCCATCTCCCCCTCGGTGCCGTTCACCTGCCAAAAAAAAGAGAATTTTTGGGATTTGGGGAGAAAATTTGGGGGATTTGGGGTGAATTTGGGCGGGATTTTGAGGGAAATTTGGGGGGATTTGGGGAGGATTTTTGGGAGTGGATTTTGAGGGAATTTTGGGGATTTTTGGGGGTGTTTTGGGGGAATTTTGGGAGGATTTGGAAGGAATTTTGGGCTGGATTTGGTTGAAATTTGATGGAATTTTGGAGGGAATTTTAATGGAATTTTGGGGGGAATTTTCGGCTGGATTTGGTCTAAATTTGATGGAATTTTGGGGCAATTTTGGAGGGATTTTTGAAGGGATTTTGATGGAATTTTTGGGGGAATTTTGGGGTGGATTTGGTCTAAATTCGATGGAATTTTGGAGGGATTTTTGGGGGGAATTTTGAGGGAATTTTGGGCTGAATTTGGTCTAAATTTGATGGAATTTTGGGGAAATTCTGGAAGGATTTTCGGAGGAATTCGATGGAATTTTGGGATAATTTTCAAGGGAATTTTGGGGGGATTTTGGGGGAATTTTGGGGCAATTTTTGGAGGAATTCGATGGAATTTTGGGACGATTTTGGAGGGAATTTTGGGGCTGATTCCCGAGGGATCCGGGGTGGATTTTGGGCAATTCCAGGCGGGATTTTTGGGGAGATTTTGGGGGTTTTTGGGGCTCACATAGGCCGGGGCCTCCAGGGTGTCGGTGTTGACGATGACGGGGGGAGAATTGGCCTGGGGGGGGAGGGGAGGTCAGAGACCCCCAAACCCCCCCCAAATATCCCCAAATTCCCAAAAAAAATTCCCAAAAAATCCCCCAAATTCCCCGATCCACCCCCAACCCTTCCAAAAGAACCCAAAATCCCCAAAATTCCACCCCAAAACTCCAAATTTCCCACAAAAATCGAGCCAAATTCCGCCCCAATTTCCCCCCAAATTCCCAAATTTCCCCCAAATTCCTCAAAATTCCCAAATTTTCCACAAATTCCCCCCAAATTCCCCAAATTTTCCACAAATTTTCCCAAAACTCCCCAAATTTTCCCCCAAACTCCAAAATATTCTCCAATTTTTCCCAAAACTCCTCCTGAACTCCCAGATTTTCCCAAAATTTTCCCCAAAACTCCCAAATTTGCCCAAAAATCCCTTGAAATTCCCAAATATTTCACAAACTCCCCCCCATTTTCCCCATCTTCCCCAAAAATCCCCAAATTTTCCACAAAATTACCAAACATTCTCCAAATTTTCCCCCAAAACTCCCCTAATTTTCCAAATTTCCATTAAAATCCCCCAAAATTCCCAATTTTCCCCCAAATTCCCAAATAGTCCCAGAATTTTCACAAATTTCCCCAAAACCCCCCAAATTTTTCCCCAAATTCTGAAACATTCTCCAAGTTTTCCCCAAAATTCCTCCAAAACACCCAAATTCCCCCCAGAAATTCCCAAACATTCCCCAAATTTTCAGCAAAACTCCCAAATTTTTCGCAAATTCCCCCAAAATCCCCTCAAAATTCCCGAATTTTCCCCGAGCTCCTCCCCCCAAATCCCCAAAATGGCCCCGAATTCCCCTCCCCCACCCCAAATTCCCTGGCCCTGCCTCATGTGACGTCATCAGTGACGTCATCACCACGTCTGTGACATCATCGCTGACTGCTATGACATCACCGCTGCCCCCCATGGGGGCGTGGCCTCACAAAAAGGGGGCGTGGCCACCCAAATTACCACGCCACATCCGTGTAAGCTCATTGGGCGGCTGAAAGGGGGCGTGGCCTGACCATATTTGGACATTACCTGTCCACAAAGGGGCGTGGCCTCTAACAGGGGGCGTGGCTTATTCATATATGGAAATTACCTGCCCAAAAAGTGGGCGTGGCCTTACCTGGCTGGGCAGGTGGGCGGGGCTCTGCTCCAGGGGGGGGCTGTCCTCATCTTGGTACCGGTATTTCTGTAATGTATGCAAATTTATGCAGATTTATGCAGATTTATGCAGAGGGATGTGAGAAATAGGCGCGTGTATGTAAATTTTTCTGGTCTATGCAAATGAGGGCGGCGAGATGGCCACGCCCAGTTAATCCCAGTTAATCCCAGTTTGGGATTTGGGGATTGGAAAGGATTAAACTGGGAGGGGCCCAGTGCTCCCAGTATGGAACTGGGAATGGTCCCAGTGCTCCCAGTATGGAACTGGGAATGGTCCCAGTGCTCCCAGTATGGAACTGGGAATGGTCCCAGTGCTCCCAGTATGGAACTGGGGGGTCCCAGTATGGAAATGGGGGGTCCCAGTGCTCCCAGTATGGAACGGGGGGTCCCAGTATGGAACTGGGAATGGTCCCAGTGCTCCCAGTATGGAACTGGGGGGGTCCCAGTGCTCCCAGTATGGAACTGGGAATGGTCCCAGTGCTCCCAGTATGGAACTGGGGGGTCCCAGTGCTCCCATTATGGAACTGGGAATGGTCCCAGTATGGAACTGGGGGGTCCCAGTATGGAACTGGGGGGGTCCCAGTGCTCCCAGTATGGAACTGGGGGGTCCCAGTATGGAACTGGGGGGGTCCCAGTGCTCCCAGTATGGAACTGGGGGGTCCCAGTGCTCCCAGTATGGAACTGGGGGGTCCCAGTGCTCCCAGTATGGAACTGGGGGGTCCCAGTATGGAACTGGGGGGGTCCCAGTGCTCCCAGTATGGAACTGGGGGGTCCCAGTATGGAACTGGGGGGGTCCCAGTGCTCCCAGTATGGAACTGGGGGGTCCCAGTGCTCCCAGTATGGAACTGGGGGGTCCCAGTGCTCCCAGTATGGAACTGGGGGGGTCCCAGTGCTCCCAGTATGGAACTGGGGGGTCCCAGTATGGAACTGGGGGGTCCCAGTATGGAACTGGGGGGTCCCAGTATGGAACTGGGAATGGTCCCAGTGCTCCCAGTATGGAACTGGGGGGTCCCAGTGCTCCCAGTATGGAACTGGGGGGTCCCAGTGCTCCCAGTATGGAACTGGGGGGTCCCAGTATGGAACTGGGGGGTCCCAGTGCTCCCAGTATGGAACTGGGAATGGTCCCAGTGCTCCCAGTATGGAACTGGGGGGTCCCAGTATGGAACTGGGAATGGTCCCAGTGCTCCCAGTATGGAACTGGGAATGGTCCCAGTGCTCCCAGTATGGAACTGGGGGGTCCCAGTGCTCCCAGTATGGGACTGGGGGGTCCCAGTATGGAACTGGGAATGGTCCCAGTGCTCCCAGTATGGAACTGGGAATGGTCCCAGTGCTCCCAGTATGGAACTGGGGGGGTCCCAGTGCTCCCAGTATGGAACTGGGGGGGTCCCAGTGCTCCCAGTATGGAACTGGGGGTCCCAGTATGGAACTGGGGGGTCCCAGTGCTCCCAGTATGGAACTGGGGGGTCCCAGTGCTCCCAGTATGGAACTGGGGGGTCCCAGTGCTCCCAGTATGGAACTGGGGGGGTCTCAGTGCTCCCAGTATGGAACTGGGGGGGTCTCAGTGCTCCCAGTATGGAACTGGGGGGTCCCAGTATGGAACTGGGGGGGTCCCAGTGCTCCCAGTATGGAACTGGGGGGTCCCAGTATGGTCCTAGAGCAGCTCCCAGTGCTCCCAGTATGGTCCAGTGCTGCTCCCAGTGCTCCCAGTGCCCCCAAATCCCCTCCCAGTCCATCCCAGTTCCCCTCCGGTCCATCCCAGTACAAACCAGTACAAACCAGTCCTTCCCAGTGCCCCCCAAATCCCATCCCAGTCCAAGCCAGTCCCTCCCAGTCCAAACCAGTCCCTCCCAGTACAAACCAGTAACCCCAAATCCCCATTTCCCCCATTTTTTCTCCATTTTTAACCCTTTTTTGGCCATTTTTTCTGCATTTCCCCCCCCCAGTCCCCCCCCAGTCCCTCCCAGTACAAACCAGTATAAACCAGTCCCTCCCAGTGCCCCCAGTGGGTCCCACCTTGCAGCCGAAGGCCAGCGAGAGGCTCCGGTCCCTCCAGAGCCCCTCCCAGTGCTCCCAGTGCCCCTTCCCAGTTCATCCCAGTGCCCCGAAATCCCATCCCAGTGCCCCGAAATCCCATCCCAGTCACTCCCAGTCCCTCCCAGTACAAACCAGTACAAACCAGTAACCCCAAATCCCCATTTTTTACCCTTTTTTGGCCATTTTTTCTGCATTTCCCTCCTCCCAGTCCCCCCCAGTCCCCCCCCAGTTGCTCCCAGTATAAACCAGTCCCTCCCAGTGCCCCTAAATCCCATCTCTGTCCCCCTCTAGTCCCTCCCAGTACAAACCAGTACAAACCAGTAACCCCAAATCTCCATTTTCCCCATTTTTTCTCCATTTTTAACCCTTTTTTGGCCATTTTTTCTGCATTTCCCCCCTCCCAGTCCCTCCCAGTACCCCTCCAGTTGCTCCCAGTACAAACCAGTATAAACCAGTGCCGGTCCCACCTTGCAGCCGAAGGCCAGCGAGAGGCTCCGGTCCCTCCAGAGCCCCTCCCAGTGCTCCCAGTGCCCCTTCCCAGTTCATCCCAGTGCCCCTAAATCCCATCCCAGTTCCCCTCCAGTCCCTCCCAGTACAAACCAGTACAAACCAGTAACCCCAAATCCCCATTTTCCCCATTTTTTCTCCATTTTTAACCCTTTTTTAGCCATTTTTTCTGCATTTTTCCTCCTCCCAGTTGCTCCCAGTTGCTCCCAGTATAAACCAGTATAAACCAGTATAAACCAGTGCCGGTCCCACCTTGCAGCCGAAGGCCAGCGAGAGGCTCCGGTCCCTCCAGAGCCCCTCCCAGTGCTCCCAGTGCCCCTTCCCAGTTCATCCCAGTGCCCCTAAATCCCATCCCAGTCCAAACCAGTACAAACCAGTACAAACCAGTAACCCCAAATCCCCATTTTCCCCATTTTTTCTCCGTTTTTAACCCTTTTTTTGCCATTTTTTCTCCATTTCCCCCCCTCTAGTCACCCCCCAGTCCCTCCCAGTACAAACCAGTCCATCCCCAGTCCCTCCCAGTACAAACCAGTACAAACCAGTAACCCCAAATCCCCATTTTCCCCATTTTCCTCAGTTTTTAACTCTTTTTTGCCATTTTTTCTGCATTTCCCCCCACTTTTCCCCCCTCCCAGTCCCTCCCAGTCCCTCCCAGTCCAAACCAGTCCCTAACCATCCCCCTCTAGTCCCTCCCAATACAAACCAGTACAAACCAGTAACCCCAAATCCCCATTTTCCCCATTTTTTCTCTGTTTTTAACCGTTTTTTCGCCATTTTTTCGCCATTTTTCCCTCTCCCAGTCGCTCCCAGTCACCCCCCAGTCCCCCCCAGTCCCTCCCAGTCCAAACCAGTCCCTAACCGTCCCCCTCTAGTCACTCCCAGTACAAACCAGTACAAACCAGTAACCCTAAATCCCCATTTTCCCCGGTTTTTTCTCCGTTTTTAACCCTTTTTTGGCCATTTTTTCTCCATTTTCCCCCCTCCCAGTTGCTCCCAGTTGCTCCCAGTCCCTCCCAGTATAAACCAGTGCCGGTCCCACCTTGCAGCCGAAGGCCAGCGAGAGGCTCCGGTCCCTCCAGACCAGCCGACATTGGCACAGCAGCGGCGAGAAGCACCCGGGACCCCCCCGGGACCCCCCCCCGCAGCCCGGGACCCCCCCCGGGACCCCCGAGCCCAACGGGGCCGGGGCCGCTCCCGCCATCCCCCCCGGGACCCCCCCGGGACCCCCCCGGGATCACCGGGACCCCCCCCGGAGGCTCCGGGATTAACGGGGATTAACGGGGGGGGGAGGGGCGGAGTCTGGGAATGAGCCGGGACCCCCAAAATATCCCCCGGGACCCCCCCCGGGACCCCCAAAATACCCCCGGGACCCCCAGAATAGCACTGGGACCCCCCCCGGGACCCCCCCCCGGCACCGGGACCCCCCCCGGCACCGGGACCCCCCCCCCGGCACCGGGACCCCCCCCCGGAGGCTCCGGGATTAACGGGGATTAACGGGGGGGGGAGGGGAGGGGATAAATGGTGGGGGAGGGGCTCGGGAATGATCCGGGACCCCCCAAATACCCCCCGGGACCCCCAAAAAATACCCCCGGGACCCCCAAAATAGCACCGGGACCCGCCAAATATCCCCCGGGACCCCCCCGGGACCCCCCCCGGGATCACCGGGACCCCCCCCGGAGGCTCCGGGATTAACGGGGATTAACGGTGGGGGGAGGGGCGGGGTCTGGGAATGATCCGGGACCCCCCAAATATCCCCGGGACCCCCAAAATAGCACCGGGACCCCCAAAATAGCACCGGGACCCCCCCGGGACCCCCAAAATACCCCCGGGACCCCCAAAATACCCCCGGGACCCCCCAAAATACCCCCCGGGACCCCCCCGGGACCCCCCCCCGGGCACCGGGACCCCCCCCCGGAGGCTCCGGGATTAACGGGGATTAACGGGGGGGGGAGGGGCGGGGTCTGGGAATGATCCGGGACCCCCCCGGGACCCCCAAAATAGCACCGGGACCCCCCAAAATAGCACCGGGACCCCCCCGGGCACCGGGACCCCCCCCGGAGGCTCCGGGATTACCGGGGATTAACGGGGGGGGGAGGGGAGGGGATAAATGGTGGGGGAGGGGCTCGGGGGGGGTCAGGGGGGGTCCGAGAACGATCCGGGACCCCCAAATATCGCCGGGACCCCCCAAAATACCTCCGGGACCCCCAAATATCGCCGGGACCCCCAAAATATCCCCCGGGACCCCCCAAATACCCCCCGGGACCCCCAAAATACCCCCGAGACCCCCAAAACCACCGAGAGCAGCACCAGGACCCCCAAACGACCCCCAGGACCCCCCAAAAATCATCGAGAGGGTCAGAGAGACCCCCAGGGACCCCCAAGACCATCGAGAGGGACCCCAAAAATCATCGGGAGGGGTCAGAGAGACCCCAAAACTCACAGAGAGACACCCAAGGTCAGAAAGAGACCCCCAAAAACCATCGAGAGCAGCACCAGGACCCCAAAACGACCCCCAGGACCCCCAAAAATCATTGAGAGGGGTCAGAGGGACCCCAAAAATCACAGAGAGACCCCCAAGGTCACAGAGAGACCCCCCGGGACCCCAAAAACCATCGGGAGCAGCACCAGGACCCACAAATGAGCCCCAGGACCCCAAAAAAATCACAGAGAGACCCCTGAGACCCCCAAAACCACCGAGAGCAGCACCAGGACCCCCAAATACCCCCAGGACCCCCCAAAAATCACAGAGAGGGGCTCAGAGAGACCCTCAGGGTCATCGAGAGACCCCCAGAAAGGACAGAGAGACCCCAAAAATCACAGAGAGACCCCCAAGGTCACAAAGAGACCCCCCGAGACCCCCAAAAATCATCGAGAGTAGCACCAGGACCCCCAAATGATCCCCAGGACCCCCCAAAAATCATCAATAGGGGCCCAGAGAGACACAAAAAATCACAGAGAGACCTCCGAGACCCCCAAAACAATTGAGAGGGACCCCAAAAATCATCGAGAGGGGTCAGAGAGACCCCCCAGACCCCCCAAACCACCAAGAGCAGCACCAGGACCCCCCAAAAATCATCGGGAGGGGTCAGAGAGACCCCCCAGACCCCCCAAAACCACCGAGAGCAGCACCAGGACCCCCAAATGACCCCCAGGACCCCCCAAAAATCACAGAGAGGGGCCCAGAGAGACCCTCAGGGTCATCGAGAGACCCCCAGAAAGGACAGAGAGACCCCAAAACCACCGAGAGCAGCACCAGGACCCCCAAACGACCCCCAGGGTCCCCCAGGACCCCCCAGGACCCCCAAGAGGAGCCTCAGGACCCCCAAAACCACCGAGAAAAGGCCCAAAATGGCGCCCAGGACCCCCCAGAGGGGACTCGGGACCCCCAAAACCACCGAGAAAAGACCCAAAACTGCGCCCAGAACCCCCCAGGACCCCCCGGAGGAGATTCAGGACCCCCAAAACCACCGAGAAAAGGCCAAAACGGCGCTCAGGACCCCCAAAAATACCCCAAAGACCCCCTAACTCCCCTCACCCCGTACCTGTCCTCGTTTGACCCCTCCGAGCCCCCGTACCCGCCCTTCCCTCACGCAAGCCCCGCCCCCTCGCCGTCCCCATGGCAACGCGCGCCACCCGGCGGTCACGTGGGCGGGGCTGAGTGGGCGGGGTCTCCGCTTTTGGCGCGCCGTTGCCATGGCAACGAGCGCGGGATGGCGTTGCCGGGGCAACGCGGGGGGAGGGGGCGTGGCCTGGGAACAGCGCGGGGGGAGGGGGCGGGGCTTGGTTGCCGTGGCAACGGCGTGGGAATGGCGGGAATTTGGGGGGGGGATTTTGGGGGGAATTTTGGGAAATTTTGGAAGAATTTGGGGATTCCTGAGGGGAACTCGGGGGTGGAAGGAGGAATGAGGGTGGGGGGGGGTTTGGGGGGGGATTTTTGGGGGAAATTTTGGGAGATTTGGGGGAATTTGGGGGGGATTTTGGGGGATTTTGGGAATTTTGGGGGAATTTTGGGGGAAATTTTGGGGAATTTTAGGGGAATTTGGGGGAATTTTGGGATTCCTGAGGGGAACTCGGGGGTGGAAGGAGGAATTGGAATGGGGGGGGGGAATTTGGGATTAAAGGTGAATTTTTTGGGATTTAAGGTGAATTTTGGTGTTTTCAGGTGAAATTTTGGGGGTTTAAGGTGAATTTTGGGATTTAAGGTGAATTTTTGGGGATTTCAGGTAAATTTTGGGATTTAAGGAGAATTTTTGGGGAGTTTAAGGTGAATTTTAAAAGATTCAGGTGAATTTTGGGATTTAAGGTGAATTTTGGGGATTTTCAAGTGGATTTTTGGGAAATTCAGGTGAATTTTGGGGATTTACGGTGAATTTTGGGGATTTCAAGTGAATTTTGGGAATTTCAGGTGAATTCTTCACAATTCCCGTAGATTTTAGGGGAATTTCTGCAATTTTGGGGTTTTATGGCCAATTTTGAGGATTTTGGGGCTCTTGGTGCCATTTGGGGCCAAATTTTGGGGATTTGGGATCAATTTGGGGCATTTTAGGGGATTTTAGGGACAATTTTGGAGTTTTTAGGGAAAATTTTGGGATTTTACAAATTTAAGGGTCGATTTTGGGGTTTTAGGGTCGATTTTGGAGCTTTTAGAGCCGATTTTGGGGTTTTGACTTTTTTGGGCCGATTTTGGGAGATTTTGGGGGTTTTGGGGCTGATTTTGTGGTTTTGTGCCAATTTTGGGGGGTTTGAAGAATTTAGGGCAAATTTTGTGGGATTTCGTCATTTTGGGGCTGATTTTGGGGGGTTTGGGGCCGAATTTGGGGCATTTTGGGGCTTCGGGATGTTTTGGGGGATTTGGGGTTTTTTGGGTGGATTTTGGGGTTTTCTTGGGTGGATTTTGGGGGGTTTTTAGTGTGGATTTTGGGGGTTTTTTTGGGTGGATTTTGGGGTTTTTTTGGGTGGATTTTGGGGTTTTTTTGGGTGGATTTTGGGGGTTTTTTGGGTGGATTTTGGGGGTTTTTTTGGTGGATTTTGGGGGTTTTAGGGCTGATTTTGGGGCATTTTGGGATTTCAGGTTGGGTTTGGAGGATTTTGGGGGTTTTAGGACAGATTTGGGGTTTTAGGGCCAGTTTGGGGGGATTTTGGGGGTTTTTAGGGCAGATTTTGGGATTTCAGGGCAGGTTCGGGAGATTTTGGGGTTTCAAGGCAGATTTTTGGGATTTCAGGGCAGATTTGGGGTTTCAGGGCCAATTTTGGGGGATTTTGGGGGGTTTTGGGAGTTTCAGGTGGGATTTGGGGAGTTTTGGGTGAATTCCAGCAGATTTTGGGGGTTTTGGGGCGGATTTTTGGGGGTTCCAGGTGGGATTTGGGGTTTGGGGGCAGATTTTGGGGTTTCAGGGTGAATTCCAGCAGATTTTGGACTTTTTCGGGGGGATTTTGGGGGGGATTTTTGGGGGTTTCAGGGCAGATTTTGGGGTTTCAGGGTGGTATTTGGGGTTTCAGGCTGAATTCCAGCAGATTTTGGGGTTTTTGGGGCGGATTTTTGGGTTTTTTGGGGCGGATTTTTGGGGTTTCGGGCCGGATTTAGGGTTTCAGGCTGAATTTCTGGAGATTTTGGGGGTTTTCGGGAAGATTTTTGGGGATTTTGGGCGGGATTTTGGGGTTTCAGGGTGAATTCCAGCAGATTTTTGGGATTTTAGGGAAGGTTTTGGGGTTCCAGGGCCGGTTTTGGGAGATTTTGGGGATTTTGGGGAGTTTCAGGCGGGATTTGGGGTTTCAGGGTGAATTTCAGGAGATTTTGGGGTTTTTGGGTGGATTTTTGGGGGTTTAGGGCCGGTTTTGGGGTTTTGGGTTGAATTTCAGGAAATTTTGGGGGGTTTGGGCGGATTTTTTGGGATTACAGGTGGATTTTGGGGTTTCAGGGTGAATTCCAGCAGATTTTTGGGATTTTAGGGCAGGTTTTGGGGTTCCAGGGCCAGTTTTGGGAGATTTGGGGGGTTTTTGGAAAGTTCCGGGTGGGATTTGGGGTTTCAGGGTGAATTCCAGCAGATTTTGGGGTTTTTGGGGTGGATTTTTGGGGGTTCCGGGCGGCATTTGGGGTTTCAGGGTGAATTTCAAGAGATTTGGGGGGGTTTTGGGTGGATTTTTGGAGTTTCAGGGCAGATTTTGGGGATTTCAGGCGGGATTTGGGGTTTCAGGGTAAATTCCAGCAGATTTTGGGGGTTTTGGGCGGATTTTTGGGGATTTTGGGTTGGATTTAGGGGTTCAGGGTGAATTTCAGGTAATTTTGGGGTTTTTTGGGCAGATTTTGGGGTTTTTGGGGCAGATTTTGGGGGATTTCGGGCGGGATTTGGGGTTTCAGGGCCGGATTTGGGGTTTCAGGGTGAATTTCAGGAGATTTTGGGGTTTTTGGGGTGGAATTTTGGGGGTTTTGGGCGGGATTTTGGGGATTTCGGGTGGAATTTGGGGTTTTGGGCCGGATTTGGGGTTTCAGGGTGAATTCCATCAGATTTTGGGTTTTTTGGGGCGGATTTTTGGGGGTTCCGGGCAGGATTTAGGGTTTCAGGGATGGATTTGGGGTTTGGGGTTGAATTCCAGCAGATTTTGGGGTTTTTTGGGGGGATTTTTGGGGGTTCCGGGCGGGATTTGGGGGTTTTGGGTCAATTCCAGCAGATTTTGGGGTTTTTGGGGCGGATTTTTGGGGTTTCCGGGAGGGATTTGGGGTTCCGGGTGGGATTTGGGGTTTCAGGATAAATTCCAGCAGATTTTGGGTTTTTTTGGGCAGATTTTTGGGGGTTCCGGGCGGGATTTTGGGCCCCCCCCCGCCCCCACGTGCGCTGTCCCCTCCCCCGCGCGTTGCTATGGAAACGCCGCGGCCGCCACGTGGTGACACCCCCGAGATTTGGGGGGACACCGCCCCTCCCCCACCCCCAAAAACCCCCCAAAAAACCCCAAAAACCCCCCCGGGAACCCCAAAATCCACGAGAGGTCAGAACCCCCCAAAATTCCCCCAAAAAAACCCAAAATCTGCCCCGAAACCACCACAGGACCCCCCAAAAATGCCCCAAAATTCCCCAAATCCCCCCAAAATCTCACCCGGGACCCCCAAAATCAACCCCGGAGCCCCAAAATCCCCCAAATCCTTCGGGAACCCCCAAAATCTCTCCAGATCCCCCCAAAATCCTCTCGGGATCCCCAAAACCTCCCCAGGACACCCCAAAAATCCCCCCCAGACCCCCCAAAAAACCCCTCGGGACCCCCCAAAATCCCCCCAGGACCCCCCAAATCCTCCCCGGAGCCCCCCAGGACCCCCCAAAACCCCCTCAGAGCCCCAAAATCTCCCCCAGACCCCCCAAAATCCCCCCAAAACTCCCCCAAATCCCCTCGAGACCCCCCAAAATCCCCCCAAAACCCCCTCGGAGCCCCCAAAAAACCCCAAAATCCCCTCGAGACCCCCCAAAATCCCCCCCCAGGAACCCCCAAATCCCCCCCGAACCCCCCAAAATCCTCTCGAGACCCCCCAAATCTCCCCCAAACCCCCTCAGGATCCCCCAACCCCCCCCAGACCCCCCAAAAAACCCCAAAACCCCCTCGGAACCCCCAAAATCCCCCCCTAAAATCCCCCCAAATCCCCCCCCCGGAGCCCCCAAACCCCCCCCAGACCCCCCAAAAAAGCCCCAAATTCCCCCAAAATGGCCCCAAAATCGCCCCGAAGGCTCCGGGGCCCCCCCCGCGGTTTTGGGGTGAATCCGGCGGGTTTTGGGGTACCTTGGTGGTGACGATGCACAAACAGTCCATGGCCGCCGCTCATGGGCCGGGGGGGCCGCGGGGGAGGAGGAGGAGGGGGAGGAAGGCTCGGGAGGGGGAGGGGGAGGGGGGGGGTGGGGGGATGAAGGCTCGGGGGGAAGAGGAGGAAGAGGAGGAGGGGGGAGGAAGGCTCGGGAGGAGGAGGAGGAGGAAGAAAAGGTGGGGGAGGATGAGGAGGATGGAGAGGATGAAGGGATGAAGGGATGAAGGCCCCGGAGGAGGAGGAGGATGAGGAGGAGGAGGAGGGGGGGGTGGGGAGGATGAAGGCTCGGGAGGAAGAGGAGGAGGAGGAAGAAAAAAGGGGGGGAGGATGAGGAGGATGGAGAGGATGAAGGGATGAAGGCTCCGGAGGAGGAGGAGGGGGGGATGAAGGCTCGGGAGGGGGAGGAGGAGGAGGAGGATGAAGGCCCCGGAGGAGGAGGGGGGGGTGGGGAGGATGAAGGCTCGGGAGGAAGAGGAGGAGGAGGAGGAGGAGGAGGGGGAGATGAAGGCCCCGGAGGAGGGGGGGAATAGGGGGGATGAAGGCTCGGGAGGATGAAGAGGAGGAGGAGGAGGAAGAAAAAAGGGGGGGGGCGATGAGGAAGATGAGGAGGATGAAGGGATGAAGGCTCGGGGGATGGAGGAGGAGGAGGAGGAAGAAAAAAGGGGGAGAGGATGAGGAAGATGAAGGGATGAAGGGATGAAGGCCCCGGAGGAGGAGGAGGGAGAAATGTGGGGGGAGGAAGAGGAGGGAAAACGGGGGGATGAAGGCTCCGGAGGAGGGGGAGGAAGAGGAGGAGGACGATGAAGGCTCGGGAGGAGGAGGAGGAAGAGGAGGAGGAGGATGGCAAAGTGGGGGGGGGGGGATGAAGGCCCGAGAGGAGGAGGAGGAGGAGGATGAAGGAGCAGGAGGAAGAGGATGGAGAGGATGAAGGGATGAAGGCTCGGGAAAAAGAGGAGGGGGGGGGGGGATGAAGGACCAGGATGGAGGAGGAGGAGGAGGATGAGGATGGAAGGGATGAAGGCTCGGGGGGAATATGGAGAGGAGGAGGATGAGGATGAGGATGAAGGGATGAAGGCTCGAGGGGGGGAGGATGGAGAGGAGGAGGAGGAGGAGGAGGAGGAGGATGGAGGGGATGAAGATCTGGGGGGAGGAGGAGGAAGAGGAGGAGGAGGAGGAGGAGGAAGATGCGGCAGCGGGAAGGGAGGAAGAGCGGGAGGAGGAGGAGGAGGAGGAGGAGCGGGAGGAGGAGGAAGGCCCGGGAGGAGGGGCCGGGAGGAGGAGGAGGAGCGGGAGGAAGGCCCGGGAGGAGGAGGAGGAAGAGGAAGATGAAGATGAAGACACCGAAGGGATGAAGAACGAGGAGGAAGAGGAGGAGGAGGAGGATGAAGATGAAGGAGCCCCCGGGAGGGGGGAGGAAGAGGAGGAGCGGCGCGAGGAGGAGGAGGAGGAGGAGGATGCGGGAGGGGAGGAAGGCTCGGGAGGATGAGGATGGAGCCGGGAGGGGAGGAAGGCTCGGGAGGAGGAGGAGGAGGGGGAAGGGAGGAAGAGGAGGATGAAGGCAAAGCGGGAGGAAGGCTCGGGAGGATGAGGATGGAGCCGGGAGGGGATGAAGGCTCGGGAGGAGGATGAGGATGGGGGAAGGGAGGAAGGCTCGGGAGGAGGATGAGGAGGAGGAGGAAGATGAAGATGAAGAGGAAGGCTCGGGGATGCGCAGCCGGGAGGATGAGGATGGAGCCCGGAGGGGATGAAGGCTCGGGAGGAGGATGAGGAGGAGGAGGAAGATGAAGATGAAGAGGAAGGCTCGGGAGGAGGATGAGGATGGAGCCCGCAGGGGAGGAAGGCTCGGGAGGATGAGGAGGAGGGGGAAGAGGGGGAGGGGGGAGGGATGAAGGCTCGGGAGGATGAGGAGGAAGATGAAGATGAAGATGAAGATGAAGGCTCGGGAGGATGACGATGGAGCCGGGAGGGGATGAAGGCTCGAGGGAGGATGAGGAGGAGGAGGAGGGGGAGGGGGGAGGGATGAAGGCTCCTGGGGGGGGGCGCGTGAGGAGATTCGGGGGAAAATTCGGGAATTTCGGGGGAAAATTCGGGAATTTCGGGGGAAAATTCGGGAATTTGGGGGGAAATTTGGGATTTTTGGGGGGAAAATTCGGGATTTTGGGGGGATTCGAGGGGGGAAATTGGGAATTTTGGGGATTTAGGGGAAAAAAATGGAAATTTTGGGGGGAAATTTGGGAATTTCCGGGGGAAATTTGGGATTTTTGGGATTTTAGGGGGGAAAATTTGGGATTTTGGGGGGATTTGAGGGGGAAAATTGGGAATTTTGGGGGGAAAATTTGGGAATTTTTGAGGGAAATTTGGGATTTTGGGGGGAAAATTCGGGATTAGGGGATTTTAGGGGGAAATTGGGATTTTTGGGGGGATTCAAGGGGGAAAATTGGGAATTTTGGGGGGGAAATTCAGGATTTGGGGGGAAATTTGGGGTTTTTGGGGGGATTTGAGGAGAAAAATTGGGAATTTTTGGGGGAAATTTTGGGGATTTTGGGGGGGCGCGGGGGGGAGGGGCTAAAGGGGGGAGGGGTTTGGGAATTTTGGGGTTTTTGTGGCAATTTTGGGTTTTTTGGGGGGATTTGGGTTTTTTGGGGGGAATTTGGGGATTTTTTTGTGGGGATTTTTGGGTTATTTTGGGAGTTTTTGGGGTTTTTGGGGGGAGATTTTGGGGTTTTTTGTGGAGATTTTGAGGAAATTTGGGGGGTTTTGTGGAGATTTTGGGTTATTGGGGAAATTTTGAATTTTTTGGGGGGAATTTTGGGTTTTTTTTGTGGCGATTTTGGATTTTTTGGGGGGATTTGGGGTTTTTTGGGGGAGATTTTGGGGTTTTTTTGTGGAGATTTTGAGGAAATTTGGGGGTTTTTTGGGGGAGATTTTTGTGGGGATTTTTTTAGGGAAAAATTTTGGGTGAAATTTGGGAATTTTGGGGTTACCCGGGGGCGGGGGGAGGGGCCGCTCACGGAGGTCTCGTAGCTCTCCTGAATGTCTGGGGGGGAGGGGAAAAGGGTGAGACCCCCCAAAATTTCCCAAATTCCCCAAAATCCCCCCAAATTCCCCCAAAATTCCCAAAATTCCCCCAAATCCCCCCAAAATTCCCCGAAAATTCCCAAAATCCCCCCAAAATCCCCCCAAAACCCCACAAAATTCCCCCAAAATTCCAATTATTTCTCCCAAATTTCCCCCCAAAATCCCTCCCAACCCCCCCAAAATCCCCCAAAAAATCCCCCAAAAAATCCCCCAAAATTCCCCCAAAAAATCCCCCAAAAAATCCCCCAAAATTCCCCCAAAATCCCCCCAAATCCCCCCAAAATCCCCCCAAAATTCCCCCAAATTCCCCCAGAATTCCCAAAAATCCCCCAAAATCCCCCAAAATCCCCAAATTTCCCCCAAAATTCCCAAATTTCCCCCCCAAATCCCTCCCAACCCCCCCCAAATCTTTCCCAAACCCCTCAAAATCCCACTCAAAATCCCCCAAAATTCCCAAATTCCCCCCAAAATTCCAGAATTTCTCCCCAAAATCCCCAAATTTCTCCCCAAAATCCTCTAAAAAACCCCCCAAAATTCCAATTTTCCCTCCCAAATGCCCCCAAAATTCCCAAATTTTTCCCCAAAATCCCTCCCAAACCCCCCAAATCCCTCCCAAACCCCCCAAAATTCCCAAATTTTCCCCAAATTTCCCCAAAATTCCCAAATTTTCCCCAAAATTCCGAATTTCGTACCGAGCAGGGCCTGGAACAAGGGGCTCTGGAGGACCCCCAGGAGCCGCCGCGCACCCGGCCCTGCACCCCAAAAATGGATCAGGGACCCCAAAATTCGGGTCAGGGACCCCAAAAATGGGGAGGGGACCCCACGAAATCCCATCAAAGACCCCGAAATTCGGGTCAGGGACCCCAAAAAATGGGGATGAGATTCCCGAAAATGGGTCAGGGGGCCCCAAAAATGGGTCAGGGTCCCCGAAATTCGGGTCAGGGACCCCAAAATTTGGGTTTGGGACCCCTAAAATGGGAATGGGACCCCAAAATTTGGGTCAGGGAGCCCCAAAAAATGAGTCAGGGACCCCCAAAAATGGGGATGGGACCCGAAAATTTGGGTTTGGGACCCCCAAAAATGGGTCAGGGACCACCAAAAATGGGGAGGGGACCCCAAAAATGGGTCAGGGACCCCAAAAATGGGGAGGGGACCCCAAAATTTGGGTCAGGGACCCCCAAAATCGGGTCAGGGACCCCAAAATCCCATCAGGGACCCCTAAAATGGGGATGGGACCCCCAAAATTCGGCTCAGGGACCCCCAAAAATGGGGAGGGGACCCCAAAATTTGGGTCAGGGACCCCAAAAATGGGTCAGGGACCCCCAAAATTCGGGTCAGGGACTCAAAAATCGGGTCAGGGACCCCCAAAAACGGGTCAGGGACCCCGAAATTCGGGTCAGGGACCACAAAATTTGGGTCAGGGACCCCAAAATGGGGAGGGGACCCCCAAATTTGGGTTTGGGACCCCAAAAATCGGGTCAGGGTCCTCCCACCCCAACTGGGACCCCCCAAAAACCCCCCGAGACCCCCCCAAAAATCCCCCCCAGAGCTGCCGGAATGGGGCCGGACCCCCCCCAAAACCCCCCAAAATTCCCCCAAATTTCACCGGGACCCCCCAAATTTCCATCGGGACCCCCCCAACCCCAATTAAGACCCCCGGGAGCCCCCAAAAATCCCCCGAGACCCCCCCAAAAAGGCTCAGGAGCCCCCCCAAAACCCCCCCAGAGCTGCCGGAATGGGGCCAGACCCCCTAAAAATCCCCCCAAAACCCCCCAAAGTTCCCCCAAATTTCACCGGGACCCCCCAAAAATTTCCCGAGGGACCCCCCAGGACACCCCAAAACCCCCCGGGACCCCCAAAAAAGGCTCAGAACCCCCAAAATTCCCCCCAGGACCCCCCCAAAATCCCCCCAGAGCTGCCGGAATGGGGCCGGACCCCCCCAAAATCCCCTGAAAATCCCCCAAAATCCCCCCAAAAATCGCCCAAATTTCACCGGGACCCCCCAAATTTACAGCGGGACCCCCCAGGACACCCCCACCCCAATTGGGACCCTCAAAACCCCCCGGGACCCCCCAAAAATCCCCCGAGACCCCCCCAAAATCCCCCCCAGAGCTGCTGGAATGGGGCCGGACCCCCCCAAAAATCCCCCTAAAACCCCCCAAAACCCCCCCAAAAATCCCCCAAATTTCACCGGGACCCCCCCAAATTTACAGAGGGACCCCCCAGGACCCCCCAGCCCCAATTGGGACCCCCCAAAAACTCCTCGGGACCCCCAAAAAAGGCTCGAGACCCCCCCCCAAAACCCCCCCAGAGCTGCCAGAACTGGGCCTGACCACCCCAAAATCCCCCCAAAACCCCCCAAAAATCCCCCAAATTTCACCGGGACCCCCCAAATTTCCAGCGGGACCCCCCAGGACCCCCCAAAATCCCCCAGGAGCCCCCAAAAAAGGCTCAGAATCCCCCCAAAACCCCGCCGGGACCCCCCCAAAATCCCCCCAGAGCTGCCGGAACGGGGCCGGACCCCCCCAAAATCCCCCAAAATGCCCCAAAAATCCCCCAAATTTCACCGGGACCCCCCAAAATTTCCAGAGGGACCCCCCACCATAATTAGGACCCCCCAAAATCCCCCAAAAAACTCCTCGGGACCCCCCAAAAAAGGCTCAGGAACCCCCCAAAATTCCCCCAGAGCTGCGAGAACGGGGCCTGACCCCCCCAAAAATCCCCTGAAAATCCCCAAAAATCCCCCCAAAAATCGCCCAAATTTCACCGGGACCCCCCAAATTTACAAAGGGACCCCCCAGGACACCCCAAAACCCCCCGGGACCCCCCAAAACTCTCGGGACCCCCCCAAATCCCCCCGAGACCCCCCCAAAATCCCCCCCAGAGCTGCCGGAATGGGGCCAGACCCCCCTAAAATCCCCCCAAAACCCCCCAAAAATCCCCCAAATTTCACCGGGACCCCCCAAATTTCCTGAGGGACCCCCCAGGACACCCCCAGCCCCAATTGGGACCCCCCAATTCCCCCCAAAATCCCCCGAGACCCCCCAACCCCCCCCCCCAGCTGCCGGAACGGGGGCCGGACACCCCAAAATCCCCCGAAAATCCCCCAAAATCCCCCCAAAAATCGCCCCAAATTTCACCGGGACCCCCCAAATTTTCCACAGGGACCCCCCCCATAATTAGGACCCCCCGGGACCCCCCAAAATCCCCCCGGGACCCCCAACCCCCCCCCGGCCTCACCCCTGGGCGGCAGCGCCATGCTCGGGGTTAATCCCGGATTTGGGATTTGGGGGATTTTGGGGGATTTTGGGGGGATTTGGGGATTTTCGGGGGGGTGACCCCCACGTGACCCCCCCCAGGCTCGGGAATTGTGGGATTTGGAGTTTTCCCAAAAAAAATCCGGGAGCAAACGGAGCGGGAAAAGGGTTTTTATTCCTTAAGGCACAAAATTCGGGAATTTTGGGGGATTTTCCCCAAATTTAGGGAAAAGGGAATGGGGAAAAAATGGGAAATTTGCCCCAAAATGAGGGGGAGAAAGGCACCGAAAATGGGGGAAAATCCCCCAAAATATCAGGAAAATTCCCTGAAAATTCCATTAAAATTGAAGGAAAATTCCCTCAAAATTAAAAGAAAATTCCCTTAGAATTTCAGGAAAATTCCCTGAAAATAGAAGGAAAATTCCCTGAAAATTGAGGGAAAATTCCTTCAAAAATTAAGGAAAATTTTCACCAAATTGAAGGAAAATTCCTTCAAAATGGATGAAAAATTTCCTGAAAATTGATGGAAAATTCCTTCAAAAATTAAGGAAAATTTTCATAAAAATGAAGGAAAATTCCATCAAAATTAAGGAAAATTCCTTCAAAATTGAAGGAAAATTTCCTCCAAGTTTTTGGTGGAATTTTGGATTTTTTGGGAGGATTTGGGATATTTTTGGGGGCATTTTTGACCCTCAGAAGCCCAGGGGGGTTTGGGGTTCTCAGGGTGGTTTTTGGGGTGTTTCAGGGTGGTTTTTGGGGTATTTTGGGGTGTTTTTGGGGTGTTTCTGCTGTCAGAATCCCACGGGGATTATTGGGGTGGTTTTAGGGTGGTTTTTGGGGTGTTTTTGGGGTATTTTAGGGTGTTTTTGCTGTCAGAATCCCAGGGGTGTTTTGGGGGTGTTTCAGGGTGGTTTTTGGGGTATTTTGGGGTATTTTTGGGGTGTTTTTGCTGTCAGAATCCCAGGGGGGTTTTGGGGGTGTTTTAGGGTGGTTTTTGGGGTATTTTTGGGTATTTTTGGGGTATTTTTGGGGTATTTTGGGGTGGTTTTGACCCTCAGAAGCCCAGGGGGGTTTGGGGCTCTCAGGGGGGTTTTTTGGGTGTGTCAGGGTGGTTTTTGGGGTATTTTTGGGGTGTTTTGTTGTCAGAAGCCCAGGGGTGTTTTAGGGTGGTTTTTGGGGTATTTTTGGGGTATTTTTGGGGTATTTTGGGGTATTTTGGGGTGTTTCTGCTGTCAGAATCCCAGGGGGGGTTTTGGGGGTGTTTTAGGGTGGTTTTTGGGGTGTTTTTGGGGTATTTTGGGTGTTTTTGCTGTCAGAAACCCAGGGGTTTTTTTGGGGTGTTTTAGGGTGGTTTTTGGGGTATTTTGGGGTGTTTTTGGGTGTTTTTTGACCCTCAGAATCCCAGCGGGGTGGGCACCACCACCCCCCCGCTCTCCACCACGGCCCCCGACAGGTCCCGAAGGTTCCGGAAGTTTCTGTTCGGGAGCGGCCGCAGCGAGGCCAGGACGCGCTCGTGGGCCTGGGGAGAGTCCCAAATACCCCAAAATCAGCCCAAAAATGGCCCCAAATCAGCCCAAAATCGGCCCAAAATTAACCCAAAATCAGCCCCAAATCCGCCCAAAATAACCCCAAAATCCCCCCAAAATCAGCCCAAAATCGGCCCAAAATTATCCCCAAATCGGCCCAAAATCAGCCCCAAATCAGCCCAAAATTATCCCAAAATCGGCCCAAAATCAGCCCAAAATAACCCCAAAATGATCCCAAAATAACATAAAAATTATCCCAAAACCAACCCCAAATAAGCCCAGAATTAGCCCCAAAATTATCCCAAAATCAGCCCAAAACTGGCCCCAAATCGGCCCCAAATCACCCCAAAATCAATCCCAAAATCAGCCCCAAAATAACCCAAAATTATCCCAAAATCAGCCCTAAATCACCCCAATATCAGCCCCAAAATCATCCCCAAAATAACCCAAATATCAGCCCCAAAGTCCCCCAAAATCAGCCCAAAATTGGCCCAAAATCAGCCCCAAATCCCCCCAAAATCAGCCCCAAATCCGCCCAAACCCCCCCAAAATCAGCCCAAAATAACCCCCAAACTATCCCAAAATAACCTAAAAATTATCCCAAAACCAACCCCAAAATGATCCCAAAATAACCTAAAAATTATCCCAAAACCAACCCCAAAATTATCCCAAAATCAACCCAAAATTGGCCCCAAAATTGGCCCAAATCACCCCAATATCAGCCCCAAAATCAGCCCCGAATCCCCCCAAAATCAGCCCAAAATTATCCCAAAATAATCCCAAAATAACCCCAAAATGATCCCAAAATAACATAAAAATTATCCCAAAACCAACCCCAAATAAGCCCAAAATCACCCCCAAAATCAGCCTAAAATCACCCCAAAATAACCCCAAAATGATTCCAAAATCACCCCAAAATCAGCCCCAAAATAACCCAAAAATCAGCCCCAAATCCGCCCAAAATTATCCCAAAATCAAGCCCAAAACAACCCTAAAATTATCCCAAAGCCAACCCCAAATCAGCCCAAAATTTCCCCCAAAATCCCCACAATTCCCCCAAAATCCTCAACAATTCCCCCAAAATCCCCCCAGAATCCCAAATTTCTCCAAAATTCCCCTAAAATTCCTAAAAATTCCCCCCAAAATTCCCCAAAAATCCCCCCAAAATCCCAAAATTCCCCCCAAAATTCCCAAATTCCCCCCAAAATCCCTCCCAAAATTCCCCAAAAATCCCCCCAAAATCCACCCAAATTTCCCCCGAAATTCCCAAATTCCCCCCGAAATTCCACTAATTTTCCCCAAAATCCCCCCAAAATTCCCCAAATTTCCCCCCAAAATCCACCCAAATTCCCCCCAAAATCCCAAATTTCCCCCCAAAATTCCCGAATTCCCCCGAAATTCCCGAAATTCCCGGCTTTACCTCCTGGCACCAGCTGAGGGCGAGCAGCCGCTCGTGCTGCGCCGTGGGGAGCCCCGAATTCAGCGACCTCGAGGCCCTGGGGGAGGGGAGGGGGGGGAGGGGGGGACCCCAAAATTTGGGGAGGGGTCCCCAAAACCCCCCCCGGAAAAACAGGAAAAAATTCGGCCAAAATCCGGCAAAATTCGGCCGAAATCCGGCTGAAAATGCCCAAAATTCACCCCGAAATTCAACTTAGAGACAACGAAATCCCTCCCAAATTCCCCAAATTCTCCAAAATTCGCCCGAATTTCTCCCTCTGATCCATGGGAAGTTCCCAAAAATCCCAAAATATCTGCAAATCCACCCAAAATTCCCAGAAAACCCCAACCAGAATTCCCAAAAATACGCCCAGAATTCAAAAAAAATGCCCCAGTTCCCAAAACCCACCCAGAATTCCCAAAAATCCCCCAAAATGCCACCAAAATTCCCAAAAAATCCCCCAAAATTCCCAAACATTGCCCCAATATTCCCAAAACCCAACCAGAATTCCCAAAAATAGTCCCAAAATCCCCAAAACCCACCAAGAATTCCCCCAAAAACGCCCTAAAATTCAAAAAAAGTCCCAAAATTCCCCAGAATTCCCCAAAATACCCCAAAATTCCCAAAAACCCACCCAAAATACCCCAAAATGCCCCAAAATTCCCAAAAATGGTCCCAAATGTTCCCAAACCCACCCAAATTTCCCACTAACCACCCAGAATTCCCAAAAATTCCCAAAAAATTCCCCCAAGCCCACCCAGAACTTCCAAAATCTCCCCCTAAATTCCTAAAACCCACCCAAAATTCCCAAAAATGCCACAAAATTCCCTAAAATTTCCAAAAAATGCCCTAAAAATCCCAAAAATTCCCCCAAAATTCCCAAAAACACACACAGAACTCCCAAAATTTTCCCCAGAATTCCTAAAATTAGGCCCCAAAATTCCCTTAAAACCCCCCCCAAAATCCCCCAAAACCCACCCAAACTTCCCAAAAATGCCCCGAAATTCCCCCATAATTTCCCAAAAAAATCCCCCCAAAATTCCTCAAAAATTCCCAAAACAATCCCCAAAATTCCCCCAACCCCCCCAAAATTCCCTTAAAATCCCCAAAATTGCCCCAAATTTCCCAATAATACCCCAAAATTCCCCAAAAAATCCCCCACAATTCCCCCCAAATTCCCAAAAGTTCCCAAAACCCCTCCAAATTCCCAAAAATGCCATAAAAATTCCCCAAAAATTCCCCAAAATCCCCCCAAAAAATCAAAAAAATTCCCCCAAAGTCCCTCAAAACCCCTCTAAATTCCCCCAAAATCCCCCAAAAATTCCCAAAAAATCCCCCAAATTCCCCCCAAAATTCCTCAAAATTCCTCCAAAATTCAAAAAAAATCCCCCAAATCCCCAAAATTCCCAAAAAATTCCCCAAAATCCCCACTCCGGCCTCACCGGGACAGCACCACGGCCATGGCGTAGACGTCGATGGCGGCGTCGGCCACGCGCTTCAGGGCGAACTGCTCCTCTTTGGGGCGGATTTCGGGGTTCAGCACCCCAAAAATCCACCCCGGGACCCCCAAAATCCAACTCGGCGACCCCGAAAACCCCCGGGAGCCCCAAAATCCCCCAAAATTTGGGGTAAAAAAGCCACAAATGGGGAAAAAACGGGAAAAATTCAACTAAAAATTCAAATTTTTTGCACGAAAGTGCCCAATTTTTGCCCAAAAAGCCCCAAATTTTGACCCAAATCCATCCTGGGAGCCCCAAAATCGAACTCCGAGACCCCAAAAACCCCCAGGAGCCCCAAAGTCCCCCAAATTTTGGGGTAAAAAAGCCCAAAAATGGGAAAAAAACGGGAAATATTCAACTAAAAATCTGAATTTTTTGCACAAAAGTGCCCGAATTTTTCCCAAAAAGCCCCAAATTTTGACCCAAATCCATCCTGGGATCCCCAAAATCGAACTCGGAGACCCTGAAAACCCCCGAGAGCCCCAAAATCCCCCAAAATTTGGGGTTAAAAACCCAAAAATGGGAAAATTTGGGTGAAGCTCAGCCCCAAATATCCAAAATTCCACCAAAATCCCCCAAAATTCCCCAAAATCCCCCAAAATTTCGGATTTTTGGTTCCTCCCCCCACCCCCAAATTTGGGGACCCCCAAAAATGGATTTAAAACGCCTCAAAAATGGAGAAAAAACCCAAAAAATTTGATTTAAATCCCCAAAAATGCCCCAAAATTTTGGATTTTTGGGGTCCCCCGGCCCCTCCCAGGTCCCAAATTTTGGGATTTGCCCAAAACTTGGGGAATTTGCCCCAAAATCTCACCCACGATTCTCTTGCCGTGCTTGAGCAGCAGCGCCTCGGCCGTCGTGGCGAAGAGCTCCAGACACTGCTGGGTCTGGAGAGCCAAAAACGCCCAAATTCAGCCCAAAATTCAGCCCAAATTCAGTCCAAATTCAGCCCAAATTCAGCCCAAAATTCAGCCCAAATTCGGGGAAAATAGAGGAGAAATACGGGAAAAAGTCAGGGAAAATTCACCCCAAATTCGGTCCAAATTCAGCCAAAATTCAGAAAAAAATCAGAAAAAAATTCAGAAAAAATTCGGAAAAAAATTCAGAAAAAAATCAGGAAAAATTCAGCCAAAATTCAGAAAAAAAATCAGGAAAAATTCAGAAAATTTTTGGGGAGCATTTTGTGTATTTTGGGGTGAATTTTGGGGTGAATTTTGGGGTGAATTTTGGGGATTTTGGGTGGATTTTGGGGTGAATTTTGGGGTGAATTTTGGGGTGAATTTTGGGGGTTTTGAGTGGGTTTTGGGGTGGATTTTGGGGTGATTTTTGGGGAGAATTTTGTGGGTTTTGGGGTGAATTTTGGGGTGAATTTTGTGGTAATTTTTGGGGTGAATTTTGGGGTGATTTTTGGGGACAATTTTGGGGGTTTTGAGTGGATTTTGGGGTGAGTTTTGGGGTGAATTTTGGGGTGAATTTTGAAGGTTTAGGGTGGATTTTGGGGTGATTTTTAAGGTGAATTTTGGGGTGAATTTTGGGGGTTTTGAGTGGGTTTTGGGGTGGATTTTGGGGGTTTTGGGGATAATTTTGAGGTGATTTTTGGGGTGAATTTTGGGGGTTTGGGGTGAGTTTTGGGGTAATTTTTGGGGTGAATTTTGGGGTGAATTTTGGGGTGATTTTTGGGGTGAATTTTGAGGTAATTTTTGGGGTGAATTTTGGGGTGAATTTTGGGGTGAATTTTGGGGTGATTTTTGGGGTGAATTTTGAGGTAATTTTTGGGGTGAATTTTGGGGTGAATTTTGAAGGTTTAGGGTGGATTTTGGGGTGATTTTTAAGGTGAATTTTGGGGTGAATTTTGGGGGTTTGGGGTGAATTTTGGGGTGAATTTTGTGGGTTTTGAGGTGAATTTTGGGGTGAATTTTGAGGGGTTTGGGTGTATTTTGGGGTGAATTTTGGGGTTTTTTTGTGGATTTTGGGATGGATTTTGGGGTGAATTTTGGGGTAATTTTGGGGTAATTTTTGGGGTGAATTTTGGGGATTTTGGGTCTGCACTCACCTGCTGGGCCCCGTCCTTGAGCTCCGGGTGCACCAGGTGCTGCAGGGAGAGCCCCGAGCCCAGCCCGGCTTTCCTAAAAAACAGAAAAAACGGCATTTTTGGGAAAAAATAGCAAAAAATGGGATTTTTAGGGAAAAAAATAGCAAAAAATGGGAATTAGGGAAAAAAAAAACAGCCAAAAATGGGTTTTTTTGGGGAAAAAATAGCAAAAAATGGGATTTTTGGGGAAAAAAACAACCAAAATTGGGATTTTGGGGAAAAAAAAAACAACCAAAATTGGGATTTTGGGGGAAAAAAAACAACCAAAATTGGGATTTTGGGGAAAAAAACCTGCCAGAAATGGGATCTTGGGGAAAAAACAGCCAAAATTGGGATTTGGGGAAAAAAATGGGATTTGGGGAAAATAAAAAAGGTCAAAATTGGGATTTTGGGGGAAAAAACAGCCAAAATGGGGATTTTTGGCAGTTTTTGGGATAATTTGGGTGATTTTGGCAGGTTTTGGGATATTTTGGGTTGTTTTTGGCCATTTTTGGGATATTTTTGGGCTGATTTGGGCCATTTTTAGGTTCATTTGGACTATTTTGGATTATTTGGGGTGATTTTGAGTGATTTTGGGGTGTTTTTGGCCGTTTTGGGGTGATTTTGTATTGTTTTGGATTATTTTGGGTTATTTTGGGTGATTTTGGATTATTTGGGATATTTGGGGTGATTTTGGGGTGATTTGGGGTGATTTTGGGATATTTGGGGTGATTTTTGGGATATTTTGGGGTGCTTTTGGCCGTTTTGGGGATATTTTAGGATATTTAGGGTGATTTTGGGATATTTTGAGGTGATTTTGGCCGTTTTTGGGATATTTTGGGTGATTTTGGGGTGATTTTGGGGTGGTTTTGGCCATTTTTGGATTATTTTGGGATATTTTGGGTGATTTTGGGGTGCTTTTGGCTGGTTTTGGGATATTTTGGGTTATTTTGGTGATTTTGGATTATTTTGGATTATTTAGGGTGATTTTGGGGTTTTTTTGGCCGTTTTTGGGTTATTTGGGGTGATTTTGGGGTGCTTTTGGCCGTTTTTGGGTTGATGTTGTATTGTTTTGGATTATTTTGGATTATTTGGGGTGATTTTAGGGTGCTTTTGGCCGTTTTTTGGATATTTGGGGTGATTTTGGGGTGATTTCATCCGTTTTTGGTACCTGCGCAGCCGCCGCGTCACTTCCCCCGTCAGGACGCCGACGTTGCCCAGGGGGTCCCTGAGCGCCGCCTGAACCCCCCGGAGCTGCGCCCCCAGACCCTGCGGGACACCAGTACGGACCAGTATGGACCAGGATAAACCAGTATAAACCAGTATGGACCAGTATAGACCAGTATGGACCAGTACGGACCAGTATAAACCAGTATAAACCAGTATAAACCAGTATGGACCAGTATAGACCAGTATGGACCAGTACGGACCAGTATAAACCAGTATAAACCAGTATAAACCAGTATAAACCAGTACGGACCAGTACGGACCAGTATGGACCGGTATGGACCAGTATAAACCAGTACGGACCAGTACGGACCAGTATGGACCAGTATGGACCAGTATGGACCAGTACGGACCAGTATAAACCAGTATAAACCAGTATAAACCAGTATGGACCAGTATAGACCAGTATGGACCAGTACGGACCAGTATGGACCAGTACGGACCGGTATGGACCAGGATAAACCAGTATGGACCAGGATAAACCAGTATGGACAGTATAAACCAGTATGGACCAGTATGGACCAGTACGGACCAGTATGGAGCAGTACGGACCAGTATGGACCAGTATGGACCAGTAAGGACCAGTACGGACCGGTATGGACCAGTATGGACCAGTATGGACCAGTACGGACTAGTATGGACCAGTAAGGACCAGTATGGACCAGTATGGACCAGGATAAACCAGTATGGACCGGTACAGACCAGTATAAACCAGTCCAGACCAGTCCAGACCAGTCCATTCCCAGTATAAATCAGTCCAAACCAGTCCAGATCAGTCCATTCCCAGTATAAACCAGTATAAACCACTCCATTCCCAGTATAAACCAGTATAAGCCATTCCAGACCAGTCCATTCCCAGTATAAACCAATATAAACCAGTCCAAACCAGTATAAACCTGTCCATTCCCAGTATAAACCAGTGTGGACCAATATAAACCAGTATGGACCTCTACAGACCACTATAAACCAGTCCAAACCAGTCCAGACCAGTCCATTCCCAGTATAAACCAGTCCAGACCAGTCCATTCCCAGTATAACCAGTCCAAACCTGTCCATTCCCAGTATAAACCAGTCCAGACCAGTCCATTCCCAGTATAACCAGTATAAACCAGTCCAGACCCATCCATTCCCAGGATAAACCAGTATAAACCAGTTTAAACCAGTATAAACCTGGTAATTCCCAGTATAAACCAGTCCAAACCAGTCCATTCCCAGTATAAACCAGTCCATTCCCAGTATAAACCAGTCCAGACAAGTCCATTCCCATTCTATTCCCAGTCCAAACCAGTACAGACCAGTCCAAACCAGTATAAACCAGTCCATTCCCAGTCCAAACCAGCACAACCAGTATAAACTACTCCAAACCAGCCCAAACCAGCCCAAACCAGTCCAAACCAGTCCATACCAGTCCAAACCAGTATAAACCAGTATAAACCAGTACCTGGAAGCCCTGCAGGGCCACGAAGAGCCGGAGGATGTCCTGAAACCCCTCCCAGTCCAAACCAGTCCAAACCAGTATAAACCAGTATAAACCAGTCCAAACCAATCCAAACCAGTGTAAACTAGTATAAACCAGTCCAAACCAGTATAAACCAGTATAAACCAGTATAAACCAGTACCTGGAAGCCCTGCAGGGCCACGAAGAGCCGGAGGATGTCGTTGGTTCCCTCGAAAATGCGGAAAATCCTCAAATCCCGCAGCACCCGCTCCACGCCCTGCTCCTGCACCCCAAAATTCCCAAAAATTACCAAAATTCCCCAAAATTCCCCAAAAATTCCCACCAAAAATCCCACAAATCCCAGAAAAAGCATCAAAAATCCCAAAACATCCCCAAAATTCCCAAAAATTCCCACCAAAAATCCCCCAAATCCCACAGAAAGCATCAAAAATCCCAAAACATCCCCAAAATTCCCACCAAAAATCCAACAAATCCCACAAAAAGCATCAAAAATCCCAAAAATTCCCAAAAATTCCCACCAAAAATCCCCCAAATCCCACAAAAAGCATCAAAAATCCCAAAAATTCCCACCAAAAATCCCCCAAATCCCACAAAAAGCATCAAAAATCCCAAAAATTCCCAAAAATTCCCACCAAAAATCCCACAAATCCCACAAAAAGCATCAAAAATCCCAAAAATTCCCAAAAATTCCCACCAAAAATCCCACAAATCCCACAAAAAGCATCAAAAATTCACCAAAACATCACAAAAATTCCCAAAAATTCCCACCAAAAATCCAACAAATCCCACAAAAAGCATCAAAAATCCCAAAACATCCCCAAAATTCCCAAAAATTCCCACCGAAAATACACCAAATCCCACAAAAAGCATCAAAAATCCCAAAAATTCCCAAAAATTTCCCCCAAAAATCCAACAAATCCCACAAAAAGCATCAGAAATCCCAAAAATTCCCAAAAATTCCCACCAAAAATCCAACAAATCCCACAAAAAGCATCAAAAATCCCAAAAATTCCCCAAAATTCCCACCAAAAATCCACCAAATCCCACATAAAGCATCAAAAATCCCAAAAATTCCCACCAAAAATCCACCAAATCCCACAAAAAGCATCAAAAATCCCAAAACATCCCCAAAATT
Organism: Taeniopygia guttata; assembly: GCF_003957565.2. Taxonomy (NCBI): domain Eukaryota; kingdom Metazoa; phylum Chordata; class Aves; order Passeriformes; family Estrildidae; genus Taeniopygia; species Taeniopygia guttata. Next base: position 938,460 of record NC_054764.1, read on the forward strand.
CCCAAAAATTCCCACCAAAAATCCCCCAATCCCACAAAAATCCCAAAAATTCCCACCAAAAATCCCCCAATCCCACAAAAATCCCAAAAATTCCCACCAAAAATCCAACAAATCCCACAAAAAGCATCAAAAATCCCAAAAATTCCCAAAAATTCCCACTGAAAATCCACCAAATACCACAAAAAGCATAAAAAATCCCAAAAATTCCCCAAAATTCCCAAAAAAACCCCACAAAACAGCCCAAAAAATCAAATAAAAAAAAATCCCACAAAAATCCAAAAATATCCTTAAAATTCCCACAGAAATCCCAAAAATTCCCCAAAATAATCCCAAAATGTCCCACAAAAAAACCCCAAAAATGGGGAAAAAAAGCACTGAAAAATAGGGAAAATGGGAAAAAAAACCCCAAAATCTTAGGATTTTCCCCCAAAATTCCAACAATTCCCAACCCCCAAATTCCAGAATCCCCCAAATCCCAAAAAAGCCCAAAAATCTCAGGATTTGACCCCAAAAATTAGGGAAAAAAAAAAAAAGAAAAAATGGGGAAAAACCCCCAAAAATCAGGGAAAAAAAACCAAAATCCCAGGAATTTCCCCCAAATTCCAACAATTCCCAACCCCCAAATTCCAGAAGCCCCAAAATTCCAGGACTTGACCCCAAAAATGGGAAAAACACCCAAAGAATGGGGGGGAAAAAATGGGAAAAAACCCCACAAAATCAAGAAAAAATCCCCAAAAATCAGGAAAAAACCCCAAAATCCCGGGAATTTCTCCCAAAATTCCGACAATTCCCAACTCCCAAATTCCAGAATCCCCCAAAATCCCGAAAAGCCCCAAAATGTGGGGAATTTGCCCCAAATCTCACCTGCATGAAGCCCATCCCCCCCATGATCTGGATGCACTCGTCGGCCACGGCCCAGGCGGCCTCCTGGGGAGGGAAAAAACGGGAATTTCGGGAAAAATCCGGGAATTTCGGGAAAAATACGGGGATTTTGGGGAGAATTTGAGAATTTGGGGAGAAATTCAGGAGTTTTGGGGAAAAAATTGGGAGTTTTGGGGAGAAATCCAGGAATTTGGGGGAATTCTGGGGGGAAATTTGGGAATTTTGGGAAAAAATTCAGGAGTTTTGGGGAAAAATTCAGGAGTTTTGGGGAGAAATTCGGGAATTTGAGGGAAAATTTGGGAATTTTGGGGAGAAATCTGGGAATTTTGGGGGAAAATTCAGGAGTTTTGGTGAGAAATTCGGGAATTTGAGGGAAAATTTGGGAATTTTGGGGAAAATTTGGGAATTTGGGGGAGAAATTCAGCGGTTTTCGGGAGAAATTCAGGAATTTGAGGGAAAATTTGGGAATTTTGGGGAGAAATTCAGGAATTTGGGGAGAAATTCGGGAATTCTGGGGGGAAATCTGAGAATTTGTGGAGAAATCTGGGAATTTTGAGGAAAATTTGGGAATTTTGGGGAGAAATCTGTGAATTTGGGGGAAAATTCAGGAGTTTTGGGGAGAAATCTGGGAATTTGGGGAAAACTTGGGAATTCTGGGGGGAAATTTGGGATTTTTGGGGAAAATTTGGGAATTTTGGGGAGAAATTTGGAAATTTGGGGGAAAACTCAAGAACTTTTGGGAAAATCCGGGAATTTGGGGAAAAATTCAGGAATTTTGGGGAAAATCCGGGAATTTGGGGGTAAAATCCACCCTGGAAAAGCCCAAAATTCCCAAAAAATCCCCCCAAAATTCAGGAAAATCCCCAAATCCCCCCCCAAAAATCCCTCCCAAACTCCCCCAAATCCCCCCAAAATTCCCAAAATTCCCAAAATTCCCGAAATTCCTCACGGAGCCGAAGATTTTGCTGATGGCCGCCTCGATCTGGAAGTCGGGGTCACCTCGGTCCATGTTGGCGCTGATCATGAAGGCCATGGACTGGATTTGGGGCAAAAAAACGGGAATTTGGGACATTCCCCAAAAATTCGGCAAATTCCCAACATTTCCGGGAATTTCCCTGAATTCCACCCAAAAAACCCTCCCCAAATTCCCCCAAAATCTTCCCAAATGTGCCCCAAAAATCCCTCCAAAACCCTCCAGATTTTTCAGGTTTCTCCCCAAAACTTCCAAAATTCCCAAAATTTCGGGAATTTCCCCAAATTCCCCTCAAAATTCCTCCAAAATCTTCCCAAATTTCCCCCAAAATCTTCCCAAATGTGCCCCAAAAATCCCTCCCAAACCCCCCAGATTTTTCAGGATCCTTCCCAAAATTCCCAAAATTCCTGGAATTCTGGGAATTTCCCCAAATTCCCTCCAAAATCCCCCAAAATCTTCCCAAATTTCCCCCAAAATCCCTCCCAAACCCCCGAATTTTTTCAGGATCCTTCCCAAAATTCCCAAATTTCAGAAATCTCCCCAAATTTCCCCCAAAATCCCTCCCAAACCCCCTAAATTTTTCAGGATCCCTCCCAAAATCCCCAAAATTCGGGAATTTCCTCAAATTCCCTCCCAAATCCTCCCCAAATCCCCCCAAAATCCCCCCAAAATCTCCCCAAATTCCCCCCAAAATCCATCCCAAAGCCCCTGAATTTTTCAGGCTCCTTCCCAAAATTCCCCAAATTCCCGAAAATTCCCGGAATTCCCGAATTTCCCACCTCGGTGACGTAGTGCAGCAGCGCCATCCGGGCCAGCTTCTCCTGGATGGCCCCAAATTTGTGGATTTTGGCCCCAAATTGGGTCCGGGTGGAGGCGTGGGCGACCTGGAAAAGCCCAAAAATCCCCAAAAATTCCCAAAAATTCCAAAAAATCCCAAAAAATCCCCAAAAATTCCACAGGGGAGGGAAAAGGAGCGGCTGGAGGGGGGATTTTGGGGGAATTATTGGGATTTTTTAAGGGAATTTTGGGGATTTTTGGAAATTTTGGGGGTTTAAAGAGAATTTTGAGGGATTTTTGAGAATTTTTAGGGAATTTTGGGGAATTTTGTTGGGATTTGAGGGATTTTTTGGGGAATTTTTTTGGATTTTATGTATTCTTTTAGGAAATTTTAGGGAATTTTTAGGGAATATTTTAGAGAATTTTGAGGGATTTTTTTTAGGGAATTTGGAGGGATTTTTTAGGGAATTTTTCGGGGGTTTTTTTGAGATTTTGAGATCCCATGAATCCCAGCATTCCCAAAGATTTGGGAATCTCAAATCCCAGCAGAATGTGCTATCACTATACTCAGATTTGGTGAGATATTTTGGGATTTTTTGCCATTTTTTTGGTTTTTCTCCAATTTCCTCGGGGTTTTTTCTCACTTTTTTGTGTTTTTTTTGGGATTTAGGAATTCCATGAATCCCAAACTTTGGGAATTTTTGGGAATAGCAAATCCCAGTAGGATTTAGGGTCCTTTTTATCCAGATACTCTCAGGAATTTTGGGTTTTTTTGCCATTTCCTCATTTTTTCTCCGATTTCCTCAGGGTTTTTTCCCACTTTTTTGCCATTTTTTTGGGAATTCCGGAATTCCATGAATCCCAAACATCGGGAATTTTCGGGAATCTCAAATCCCAGCAGAATCTGATATCACTATTCTCAGATTTGGTGAGAAATTTCGCTGTTTTTTGCAGTTTTCTCTTTTTTCATTCAATTTCCTTGGGGTTTTTTCCCACTTTCATGGGTTTTTTTGGGATTTGGGAATTCCAGGAATCCCAAACTTTGGGAATTTTCGGGAATATCAAATCCCAGCAGAATGTGCTATCACTATACTCAGATTTGGTGAGAAATTTTGGGATTTTTTGCCATTTTTTTGGTTTTTCTCCAATTTCCTCGGGGTTTTTTCTCACTTTTTTGTGGTTTTTTTGGGATTTAGAAATTCCATGAATCCCAAACTTTGGGAATTTTCGGGAATCTAAAATCCCAGTAACATTTGGAGTCATTTTAGCTCACAGTGTCTGGGGAATTTTCGTTTTTTTGCCATTTTGTCATTTTTTCTCCGATTTCCTCGGGGTTTTTTCCCGTTTTCTCAGGATTTTTTGGGAATTCTGTAATTCCCTGAATCCCAAACTTTGGGAATTTTTGGGAATCTCAAATCCCAGTAAGATTCAGGCTCATTTATCTCAGATTAGGTGAAAAAAATTGGGGTTTTTTGCCGCTTCCTCATTTTTTCTCCGATTTCCTCGGGGTTTTTTGCCGTTTTCTCAGGAATTTTTTGGAATTTCAGAATTCCATGAATCCCAAACTTTGGGAATTTTCGGGAATCTCAAAGCCCAGTAACATTTGGAGTCATTTTAGCTCAAAATCTCTGGCAAATTTTCGGGTTTTTTGCCATTTTTTCGGTTTTTCTCCGATTTCCTCGGGGTTTTTTCCCACTTTTTGGGGTTTTTTTTGGGAATTCCATAATCCCACGAATCCCAAACTTTGGGAATCTCACCGCGGCCTGCAGCAGCCCCCTCATGGTGCCGGCCATGGCCGCGGCCATGATGGGAATTCGGGGATTTTTGCCATTTCCTCATTTTTTGTCCAATTTTCTCGGGGTTTTTTCCCACTTTTTCGGGTTTTTTTTGGGATTTGGGAATTCCAGAAATCCCAAACTTTGGGAATTTTCAGGAATCCCAAACTTTGGGAATTTTCGGGAATCTCAAATCCCAGCAGAATCTGGTATCACTATACTCAGATTCGGTGAGAAATTTGGCGTTTTTTTGCCGTTTCCTCATTTTCGCTCTGATTTCCTCGGGGTTTTTTCCCGTTTTCTCAGGATTTTTTGGGAATTCTGTAATTCCCTGAATCCCAAACTTTGGGAATTTTTGGGAATCTCAAATCCCAGTAAGATTCAGGCTCATTTATCTCAGATTAGGTGAAAAAAATTGGGGTTTTTTGCCGTTTTGTCATTTTTCCTCCGATTTCCTCAGGGTTTTTTGCCGTTTTCTCAGGATTTTTTGGGAATTTCGGAATTCCAGGAATCCAAACTTTGGGAATTTTCGGGAATCTCAAAGCCCAGTAACATTTGGAGTCATTTTGGCTCACAGTCTCTGGGGAATTTTCATGTTTTTTGCCATTTTCTCGGTTTTTCTCCGATTTCCTCGGGGTTTTTTCCCACTTTTTCGGGGTTTTTTTGGGATTTCGGAATTCCCTGAATCCCAAACTTTGGGAATTTTTGGGAATCTCAAATCCCAGTAAGATTCAGGCTCATTTATCTCAGATTAGGTGAAAAAAATTGGGGTTTTTTGCCATTTTGTCATTTTTCCTCTGATTTTCTCGGGGCTTTTCCTGTTTTCTCAGGATTTTTTTGGGAATTCCGGCATTCCGTGAATCCCAAACTTTGGGAATTTTCAGGAATCTCAAATCCCAGTAACATTTGGAGTCATTTTAGCTCAAAATCTCTGGGGAATTTTCATTTTTTTGCCATTTTCTTGGTTTTCCTCCGATTTCCTCGGGGTTTTTTGCCGTTTTCTCAGGATTTTTTGGGAATTCCGGAATCCCACGAATCCCAAACTTTGGGAATCTCACCGCGGCCTGCAGCAGCCCCCTCATGGTGCCGGCCATGGCCGCGGCCATGCCGAAGCGGCCGTTGTTGAGGATGTTCATGGCCACCTTGAAGCCGCCGCCGAGGCCGCCGAGGACGTTCTGCGCCGGGACACGGACGGAGTCGAAGTGCAGCGACGTCGTGTTGGAGGCGCGGATGCCCAGCTTCTTCTCGCTGGGGCCGCTGGAAAAATGGGGGGAAAAATGGGGGAAATGGGAAAAAAACAGAGAAAAATGGGTGAAAAATGGGAAAAAACGGGGGAAAAACGGGGAAAAATGGGGAAAAACAGGGGGAAAATGGAGAAAAACAGGCGGAAAATGGGAAAAAACAGGGGAAAAACAGGGAAAATGGGAGAAATGAGGGGAAAAAACAGGGATTAGTGCAAAAAAATGGGGAAAAATGGGCGAAAAATGGGGGGGAAATGGGGAAAACGGGAAAAATGGGGGAAAATGGGGAAAAACAGGCAAAAAATGGGAAAAACAGGGAAAAATGGGGAAAATGAGGGGAAAAACAGGGGGGAAATGGGAAAAAACGGGGATTAGTGCAAAAAAAATGGGGAAAAACGGGTGAAAAACAGGGAAAAACGGGTGAAAAAACGGAGAAAAATGGAAAAAACGGGGAAAATGGGTAAAAACAGGGAAAAATGGGGGAAATGAGGGGGAAAAATGGGGAAAACGGGGAAAATGAGGGGGGAAAAAAGGGAGGAAATGGGAGAAAATGGGAAAATGGGAATTATTGCAAAAAATGGGGAAAACAGGCAAAAAATGGGGGAAAATGGGGAAAAACAGGCGAAAAATGGGAAAAAAAGGGGAAAAAAAGGGGAAAAATGGGGGGGAAATGGGAAAAATAGAGAAAAAAGAGGGAAAATGGGGTAAAAGTCCCTTAAATGCCCCCAAACCCGCCTCAAAAATTCCCAAAAATTCCCCAAAATTCCCAAATTTCCCCAAAATCCCAGAATTCCGACTGTGTGACGCCGCCGAAGCCCCTCTCGACGAGGAAGGCAAAACTTCCAAACTCCCCGTAAAGTTCCCTAAAATCCCTTTAGACATCCCCAACCCCCACTAAAAATTCCAAAAAAATTCCCAAAATTCCCAAAAATTCCCAAAATTTCCCAAATTCCCAAAAATTTCCCAAAATTCCCCTCCTAAAATTCCCAAAAAAATCCCCAAAATTCCCCTAAAATTCAAAAAACAGCCCAAAAATCCCCCTAAAAATGCCCTAAAACGCCCCCGAACCCGCCCGAAAAATTCCCAAAAATTCCCAAAATTCCCAAAAATTCCCAAAATTCGGGAATTCTGACTGTGTGACGCCGCCGAAGCCCCTCTCGACGAGGAAGGCAAAAGTTCCAAACTCTCCCTAAAACTCAAAAAAAATCCCCTAAAATTCCACTTAAATGCCCCAAAGCCTCCCTAAACTTCCCCAAAAATTCCCAAAATCCCCCAAAATCCCCCAAATTCCAAAAAATCCCCAAAATTCCCCAAAATTCCCCAAAATTCCCTGAATTCCTCCCCTTAAAATTCCCTAAAATTCAAAAAAATCCCAAAAATCCCCCTAAAACCCCCTAAAAATGCCCTAAACCCCCCCAAACCCGCCCCAAAAATTCCCAAAAATTTCCCAAAATTCCCAAAATTCCCAAATCCCCAAAATTCGGGAATTCTGACTGTGTGACGCCGCCGAAGCCCCTCTCGACGAGGAAGGCAAAATTCCCAAACTCCCCCTAAAACTCAAAAAAAATCCCCTAAAATTCCACTTAAATGCCCCAAACCCCACTAAAAATTCCCCAAAAATTCTCAAAATTCCCAAAATCCCCCAAATTCCAAAAAATCCCCAAAATTCCCAAAATTCCCCAAAATTCCCTGAATTCCTCCCCTTAAAACTCCCTAAAATTCAAAAAACAGCCCAAAAATCCCCCTAAATCCCCCTAAAAATGCCCTAAAGCGTCCCCGAACCCCCCCAAACCCACCCCAAAAATTCCCAAAAATTTCCCAAAATTCCCAAATTTCCCAAAATTCTCAAAATTCCCCTCTAAAATTCAAAAAAAATCCCCAAAATTCCCCTAAAATTCAAAATACAGCCCAAAAATCCCCCTAAAAATGCCCTAAAACCCCCCCGAACCCGCCCCAAAAATTCCCAAAAATCCCCAAAAATTCCCAAAAATTCCCCAAATTCCCAAATTCCCCAAAATTCCCAATTCCTGACTGTGTGACGCCGCCGAAGCCCCTCTCGACGAGGAAGGCGGTGATCCTCTCGCGGCTCTCCCCGCTCCGCTCGTCCCTCACCGGCGTCTGCGCGAACACCGTGAACAGCTCGGCCAGGCCCCCATTACTGCCAAAAAAACGGAATTTTGGGGGAAATTTGGGGTTTTTGGGGGGAATTTGGGGGTTTGGGAAAAATTCGGGGAATTTAGGGGAAAAAAAATGGGGATTTGGGGGGAGAAAATGGGATTTTTGGGGGGAAAAAAGGGAAATATGAGGGGAAAAAAGAGGATTTGCGGGGAGAAAATAGGAAAAAAATGGGTATTTGGGGGGGAATGGGAATTTTGGGGGGAAAATTGGGATTTTAGGGGGGAAAAAATGGGATTTTTGGGGGAGAAAATGGGATTTTGGAGGGGGAAAATGGGATTTTTGGGGGGAAAATGGGATTTTTTTTGGGGAAAAAGGGAAATATGAGGAGAAAAGAGGATTTGCGGGGAGAAAATGGGAAAAAATGGGGATTTGGGGGGAAAAAATGGGATTTTTGGGGGGGAAAAAGGGAAATATGAGGGGAAAAAAAGAGGATTTGGGGGGAGAAATTAGGAAAAAAATTGGGATTTTGCAGGGAAAAAGGGAGATTTGGGAAAAAAAGGGGGATTGGGGGAGGAATGGCGATTTTGAGGGGAAAATTGGGAATTTTGGGGGGAATTCGGGGATTTGGGAAATTTTTGAGGAATTTAGGGGGAAAAAAATGGGGATTTCGGGGAAAAATGGGATTTTTGAGGGGGGGAATGGGATTTTTAGGGGGGAAAATGAGAATTTGGGGGGGAAAATGGGAATTTTAGGGGGAAAATGGGAATTTTGGGGGGGAAAATTGGGAATTTTGGGGGGAAAATGGGAATTTTGGGGGGAAAATGGGAATTTTAGGGGGAAAATGGGAATTTTGGGGGGGAAAATTGGGAATTTTAGGGGGAAAATGGGAATTTTGGGGAGGAAAATTGGGAATTCCCCCCTCCCCCGAAAATTCCCAAAACTTCGGAAAACCCCAATAAAAAACCCCTAAAATTTGACTTTTCCACCAAAAAAAATCCCTAAAATTCATCATTTTCCCATTAAAATCCCCCAAAATCCAGAATTCCCCCCAAAATTTGGAATTTCTCCTCCAAAATTCGGGATTTCCCCCCCAAAAATTCCCAAAACTTTGGAAAACCCCAATAAAAACCCTCAAAAATTTGATTTTTCCAACTGAGAAAACCCCGAAAAATCGATATTTTCTCACTAAAACCGCCCGAAACTTTGGGGTTTTCGCCCACAAACCCTCCCTGCCACCGCCAGAATTCCCAAAATTCCCGGAATTCCCGGAATTCCTGACCTGATCCAGATTTTCTCCCCGTCCAGGGTCCAGAAGGAGCCGCAGGGGCTGGGGGTGGCGCGGGTGCGGATGGAGGCGGCGTCGGAGCCGCTGCCCGGCTCCGTCAGGCAGAACGCCGCCACCCACTCCCCTGAAAAATGGGAATTTTGGGAATTTTGGGGGATTTGGGGGATTTGGGAAGGGGCAGAGAGGGAAGGGGGTCGGAAAATTCCCGAAAACTGCGTTCAAAAAGAGGGAAAAATGAGAAAATTACACACGAAAATGGAAATATTCCAGCCAAAAATGGGAATATTCCACCCAGAAAGTGCCAAAAATGAGAGATTTCCACCAAGAAAGTACCAAAAAGGCAAAATTTCCACCCAGAAGTTGCCGAAAATGAGAAAATTACATCCAAAAAAGCGAAAATTCCGCCCTGAAAGTGCCAAAAATGGGAAAATTCCACCCAGAAATGGGAAAATTCCAACCAGAAAGTGCCAAAAATGAGAAAATTCCACCCCAAAACTCCTCAAGTTATCCCAAAAATTCCTAAAAATGGGAATTTTGGGAATTCTGGGTGAATTCCTGGGAATATTTGGGTGAATTTCTGGGGATATTTCAAGACATTTTGGGACAATTTTTGGGGTGAATTTTGGGACTATCTGAGTGTATTTTTTTTAATATTTCAGGACAATTTTTGGGTGAATTTGGGGAATACCTGGGTGAATTCCTGGGGATATTTCAGGATATTTTGGGACAATTTTTGGGTGAATTTTGGGAATACCTGGGTGAATTTCTGGGAATATTTCAGGATATTTCGGGACAATTTTTGGGTGAATTTCTGGGAATATCCGGATGAATTTCTGGGGATATTTCAGGATATTTTTGGGCAATTTTTGGGTGAATTTTTGGGAATATTTGGGGTAAATTTTGGGAATATCTGAGTGAATTTTTTGGAATATTTCAGGATATTTCAGGACAATCTTTGGGTGAATTTCTGGGAATACCTGAGTGAATTTTTTTGAATATTTCAGGATATTTCGGGACAATTTTTGGGTGAATTTCGGGAATACCTGGGTGAATTCCTGGGGATATTTCAGGATATTTCGGGACAATTTTTGGGTGAATTCCTGGGGATATTTCAGGACATTTTGGGACAATTTTTGGGAATATTTGGGGTGAATTTTGGGAATATTTCAGGATATTTTGGGACAATTTTTGGGGTGAATTTTGGGACTATCTGAGTGTATTTTTTTGAATATTTCGGGACAATTTTTGGGTGAATTTTGGGAATACCTGGGTGAATTCCTGGGGATATTTCAGGATATTTCGGGACAATTTTTGGGTGAATTCCTGGGGATATTTCAGGATATTTTGGTGCAATTTTTGGGTGAATTTTGGGAATACCTGGATGAATCCTGGGGATATTTCAGGATATTTCAGGACAATTTTGGGGTGAATTTCTGGGAATATTTGGGGTAAATTTTGTGGAATATCTGGGTGAATTTTTTTGAATATTTCAGGATATTTTGGGACAATCTTTGGGTGAATTTCGGGAATATTTGGGGTGAACTTTGGGACTACCTGGGTGAATTTCTGGGAATATTTGGGTGAATTTCTGGGAATATTTGGGTGAATTTCTGGGAATATTTGGGTGAATTTCTGGGAATATTTAAGGATATTTTGGGACAATTTTTGGGAATATCTGGGTGAATTCCTGGGAATATTTGGGTGAATTCCTGGGGATATTTCAGGATATTTCGGGACAATTTTTGGGTGAATTTCGGGAATATTTGGGGTGAATTTTTGGGAATACCTGGGTGAATTCCTGGGGATATTTCAGGATATTTTGGGACAATCTTTGGGGAATATTTGGGGTAAATTTTGTGGAATATCTGGGTGAATTCCTGGGAATATTTGGGTGAATTTTGGAAATACCTGGGTGAATTCCTGGGGATATTTCAGGATATTTTGGGACAATTTTTGGGAATAGCTGGGTGAATTCCTGGGAATATCTGAGTGAATTCCTGGGAATATTTCAGGATATTTCAGGACAATTTTTGGGTGAATTCCTGGGGATATTTCAGGATATTTCGGGACAATTTTTGGGTGAATTCCTGGGAATATTTCAGGATATTTTGGTGCAATTTTTGGGTGAATTTCTGGGAATATTTGGGGTGAATTTTTGGTAATACCTGGGTGAATTCCTGGGAATATTTCAGGATATTTTGGGACAATTTTCGGGTGAATTTTTTGGAACATTTCAGGATATTTTGGTGCAATCTTTGGGCGAATTTCGGGAATATTTGGGATGAATTTTAGGACTATTCTGGGATGTCTCACCCGTGGCCAGGCGGGGCAGGTACTTCTCCTTCTGGGGGGGGGTCCCGTAGAGCAGCAGCCCCTTGAAGCCGATGGACTGGTGCGCGCCCAGCGTGATCCCCACGCCCAGGTCGTGCTGCCCCACGATCTGCACCAGCCGCGCGTACTGGGGGCACTGGGAGTTACTGGGAGGCACTGGGAGGGACTGGGAGAGCACTGGGGTGGAGATTGGGGGGTCCCAGGGGGTCCCAGGGGGATTTGGGGGGGACTTGGGGGAATTTTGGGGAGGTTTGGGGAGGTTTGGGGAGGATTTGGGGGGATTTCAGGGGATTTTGGGGAGGTTTGGGGAGGATTTGAGGGGATTTGGGGGGTACTGGGGGCACTGGGAGTTACTGGGAGGCACTGGGAGGGACTGGGAGAGCACTGGGGTGCAGATCGGGGGGTCCCAGGGGGTCCCAGAGGGATTTGGGGGGGATTTGGGGGGATTTGAGGGGATTTCGGGGAGGTTTGGGGAGGATTTGAGGGGGTTTGGGAGGATTTGAGGGGGTTTGGAGGGTACTGGGAGCACTAGGAGTTACTGGGAGGGCACTGGGAGGGACTGGGAGGCACTGGGAACCCCCTGGGATGGAGATTGGGGGGGTCCCAGGGGGTCCCAGGGGAGTTTGAGGGGATTTTGGGGAAGTTTGGAGGGCACTGGGAGTTACTGGGAGGGACTGGGAGCCCCCTGGGGTGCAGATCGGGGGGTCCCAGGGGGATTTGGGGGGGATTTGGGGGGATTTGAGGAGATTTTGGAGAGGTTTGGGGAGGATTTGAGGGGATTTGGGGGGTACTGGGAGCACTGGGAGTTACCTGGAGGGCACTGGGAGGCACTGGGAGAGCACTGGGGTGCAGATCGGGGGGTCCCAGGGGGTCCCAGGGGGATTTGAGGGGGATTTGGGAGGATTTTGGGGAGGATTTGAGGGGGTTTGAGAAGGACTGGGAACACTGGGAGTTACTGGGAGGCACTGGGAGATCACTGGGAGTTACTGGGAGGGACTGGGAGTGCACTGGGGTGGAGATTGGGGGGTCCCAGGGCATCCCAGGGGGGTTTGGGGGGGATTTGGGGGGATTTCGGGGAGGTTTGGGGAGGATTTGAGGGGGTTTGGGAGGATTTGAGGGGGTTTGGGGGGTACTGGGAGCCCTGGGAGTTACTGGGAGGGCACTGGGAGGCACTGGGAGAGCACTGGGAGTTACTGGGAGGCACTGGGAACACCCTGGGGTGCAGATCGGGGGGTCCCAGGGGGGTCTGGAGGGGATTTGAGGGGATTTGGGGGGATTTGAGGGGATTTTGGGGAGGTTTGGGGAGGATTTGAGAGGATTTTGGGGAACTTTGGGGGGCACTGGGAGTTACTGGGAGGCACTGGGAACCCCTTGGGGGGGAGATCGGGGGGTCCCAGGGGGTCCCAGGGGGATTTGGGGGGGATTTGGGGGATTTCAGGGGGTTTGGGGGGTACTGGGAGCACTGGGAGTTACTGGGGGGCACTGGGAGGGACTGGGAACCCCCTGGGGTGCAGATCAGGGGGTCCCAGGGGGGTTTGGGGGGGATTTCGGGGGATTTGATGGGATTTCGGGGAGGTTTGGGGAGGATTTGAGGGGATTTGGGAGGGACTGGGAACACTAGGAGTTACTGGGAGGGCACTGGGAGGGACTGGGAGATCACTGGAAGTTACTGGGAGGGACTGGGAGCCCCCTGGGGTGCAGATCGGGGGGTCCCAGGTGGTCCCGGGGGGGATTTGGGGGGATTTGGGGGGATTTTGGGGAGGTTTGGGGAGGATTTGAGGGGGTTTGGGGGGTACTGGGAGCACTGGAAGTTACTGGGAGGCACTGGGACAAACTGGAAACCCCCTGGGGTGGAGATTGGGGCATCCCAGGGGGTCCCAGGGGGGTTTGGGGGCGATTTGGGGGGCATTTGGGGAGGTTTGGGGAGGATTTGAGGGGGTTTGGGGAGGATTTGAGGGGGTTTGGGGAAGTTTGGGGGGCACTGGGAGTTACTGGGAGGGACTGGGAACACCCTGGGGTGCAGATCGGGGGGTCCCAGGGGGTCCCTGGGGGGTTTGGGGAGGACTTGGGGGGGATTTGGAGGGATTTTGGGGAAGTTTGGGGGGCACTGGGAGTTACTGGGAGGCACTGGGACAAACTGGAAACCCCCTGGGGTGCAGATCGGGGGGTCCCAGGGGGTCCCAGGGGGGTTTGGGGGGGATTTGGGGGGATTTCAGGGAGATTTGGGGAGGATTTGAGGGGATTTGGGGGGTACTGGGAGCACTGGGATTTACTGGGAGGGACTGGGACAAACTGGGAACCCCCTGGGGTGAAGACTGGGGGGGTCCCAGGGGGATTTAAGGGGATTTGAGGGGGATTTGGGGTGAATTTGAGGAAATTTATGGTGAATTTGACGAGTTTTGGGGTAAACTTCAGAAGATTTGGGGTGAATTTCAGAAGATTTGGGGGATTTTTGAGTTACTGGGAGTTACTGGGAGTTACTGGGAGGGGATCTGGGGAGTCCTGGCAGATTTGGGGGAATTTAGGGAGGATTTGGGGTGAATTTGAGGAAACCTGGGAGAAATTTGAGGAGATTTGGGGTGAATTTGAGGAGATTTGGGGTGAATTTCAGAAGGTTTGGGGGATTTTGGAGTTACTGGGAGTGACTGGGAATTACTGGGAGTGACTGGGAGGGGATTTTGGGGTTCCCCAAATTTGGGGGGGGTCTCACCTGGGTGTTGTTGAGCCCCAGCCCCCCAAATTCCAGGGGCACCTGGAGGCCGAAGGCCCCCAGCTCCTTTAACCCTTTCATGGTCTCGTCCTCCACCTTCTCCAGGGCGTCGTTCTTGAAGGGGTTGTTCACCTCCTGCCCCGAATTTTGGGAATTTTTGGGAATTTTGGGAATTTTGGGCAGAATTCCCAGAATTCCAGAGGGTTTCCCTGGAAGGGGGGAGGGTGGGATGGGGGAAATTTGGGGTTTTTACCTCAAAGAAGCGGCTGAGGGGACCCACGAGCTCCCGCAGGGTTTGTTCTTGTTCCTCGGTCAGGACTGGGGAGAAAAGAGGGAATTTTGGGGAAAATGATCCCAAAATGATCCCAAAATGATCCTGAAATTCTTCTGAAATTGTCCTGAAGTTATCCCAAAAATCTCCCAAAATTACCCCGAAATTGTCCTGAAATTCTCCTGAAAATGTGCTGAAATTTTCCTGGAATCATCCCAACGTTATCCTGAAATTATCCCAAAATTGTCTTGAAATTATCCCAAAAATCTCCCAAAATTACCCCAAAATAATCCTGAAATTCTTCTGAAATGGTCCTGAAATTATTCTGAAATCATCCCAAAGTTACCCCAAAATTATCCCAAAAATTATCTGAAAATTGTCCTGAAATTGACCTAAAATTACCCCACAATTGTCCTGAAATTATCCCAAAAATCTCCCAAAATTATCCCAACATTGTCCTGAAATTATCCCAAAGTTATCTTAAAGTTATCCCAAAATGATCCCAAAATCATCCTGAAACTATCCCAAAGTTATCCCAAAACTATCCCAAAACTGTCCTGAAATCATCCCAAAATTATCCCCAAATTCCCTCAAAATTCCCCCAAAATTCCCTCAAAATTCCCCCAAATTTTCCCCAAAATGTCCCCAAAATTCCCCCAAAATTGCCCAAATTTTGGGGGGCCCTCACCTGAGGGGTAGGGGAACACCTGCTCGGCGTTGAGGCGCCCCAAAAACATCCCCACAGCGAAGGATTTCGATTCCTGGGGGGGAAAAAGAATTTTAGGGGCACCCCAAAAACCCCAAATCCCACCAGGACCCCCCCAAATTCTCCTGAACCCCAAAATCGCCCCAAAAAAATTATCCTGAACTCCAAAATCCCAAAAAAAAATTATTCTGAACTCCCAAAAATTCTCCTTGGCACCCAAAAATCCCCCTCAAAAATTATTCTGAACCCCAAAATCCCCCAAAAAATCATTCTGGACCCCAAAATCCCCCCAAAAAATCCTTCTGGGCGTCCAAAATCCCCCCCAAAAATTCTGGGTACCCAAAATCCCCCAAATTGTTCCAGGAACTCCCAAAATCTCCCCCAAGACTCCAAAAATCTCCCCAGGACCCCCCAAAATCCCTCCAGGACCCCCCAAAAAATCCAAAACTCCCTGAATTCCCCCCAAAAATCCCCCCAGGACCCCCTAAAATGCCCTGAATTCCCCCCAAAGTCCCTCCAAGATGCCCCAAAATCCCCCAAATTCTCCCCAAAATCTCTCTAAGACCCCCCCACTCACCTCGAGGCTCCTCTGGGCTTTTGGGGGGGCTGCCGTGGCCGTGGTGGTCCCAGTTTTGGGGAGCACGGCCTGGAGAAAGGGGGGAGAATCCCAAAAAAATCATCAGAGAACCCCAAAAAATCATCAGGGAACCCCAAAAAATCATCAGAGAACCCCAAAATCATCCCCAAAATCTTCTCAGGACTCCCAAACCCTCCCCAGGACCCCTCAAATCTACTCCAGACTCTTTCAGGGCCCCCAAAATGCCCCCAGGATGCCCCAAATCCCCTCCAGGACCCCCAAAATCCCCTCCAGGACCCCCAAAATTCCCTCCAGGACCCCAAAATCCCCTCCAGGACCCCCAAAATTCCCTCCAGGACCCCAAAATCCCCTCCATGACCCCCAAAATTCCCTCCAGGACCCCCAAAATTCCCCCAAATCCCCTTCAGGACCTCTCAAATCCCCTTTAGGACCCCCAAAATCCCCTCCAGGCCCCTCCAAACCCCCCCAAATCCCCTCAGCACGCCCCCAAATATCCCCAAAGCCCCCCCAAATCCCTGCCCTTGACCTTTCCCCCAGTTTACACCGCCCGACCTTTGCCCCAGTTCTGACGTCACGAGCGCGAGGGAGGGGCGGGGCCCTGGGATTCTTTTGGGATCAGATTTTGGGGATTTGGGAAGGATTTGGGAAGGATTTGGGGGGATTTGGGGGGTTTTGGGGTCCCTACCTGCGCTTCCTGCGTGCTCTGCAGCCGGGACCCCCCAAATCTATGAATTGAGGGATGGGGGTTTAAAAAGGAGCCCCCCAAAAAAATTCCCATTCTCCTTCCTCCCCAAATTCTGGGGATTCCCCAGAATCCCCACAAGATTTGGGATCTCCCACCAAAAAATGCCAGAACCCCCAAAAAGCTCCGAGATCCCCCAAATTCCTCAGTCCGGGACCCCCACCCCGAACCCCAAAAATCCCGGGATCCCCAAACTTCCAGAACTCCTCCCAATTCCGAGAGGTCCCAAAAATTCCAACCTTCCCCCCCACCTCAAAATCCCGAACTCCCCAAAATCCCAGAACTCCCCCAAATCCCGAATGCCCCAAATCCCAATCCCAGGAGGCCCCAAATCCCAGAATCCCCCAAACCCCAATCCTGGGATCCCCCCAAAATCCCAGAAACCCCCAAATCCCAGAACCCCCCAAATCCCAGAACCCCCCAAATCCCAACCCCAGACCCCCCCCAAATCCCGAATCCCCCAAACCCCAATCCCGGGACCCCCCAAAATCCCAGAACCTCCCAAAATCCCGAATCCCCCAAACCCCAATCCCTGAACCCCCACAAATCCCAGCCCCCCTCAGGACCCCCCAACTTCCAGAACCTTCCAAGACACACCCCCCCCCCAAAACCCCCAAATTTTGGTGTTTCTCCCCCAAAGCCTCACCCGGGCGGGATCCGCCGCAGCAGCCGCAGCCCCGCTCCCATCCCCAGCCCGGCCATGTCGCCGCTGTCGCTGTCGCTGTCGCCTCTGTCGCGATAAACTCGGGGGTGTCCCCGAGCCCCCCCCACCTCCCCTCAGACAAGGTCACGGCCGTGGGCGTGGCCTCGGCGCGCGGGGCACGCTGGGAAACGTAGTGAACCCGCCTATTTCCATATGCTAATCTATGCTAATGAAGCGAGGTTATAATACGCGCCGCGCTGTTGCCATGGTGATGGTTGATGTGGGCGTGGCCTGAGGGGCGGGGTTTAAAGGCTCAGGCGCGGTACCAAAGGGGCTTAAACTGAGGTAAATTCTTTTTTTTTTTAGCATTTTGATTTAGAAACTCCTTTTTCTAAATAACTATTTTTAGGAATTAAAATTTAAAGCGAATCCTGGTGTGTTTTTTTGCTGTTTCCTCTTATCCCTCACATTTCCCTTCCTTCTCCCCTCACATTTCCCACTCTTTTCTCCCTCACGTTTCCTGTTATTTCTCATGTTTTCCACCCTTTTTTCTCTTAAATTTTCCCCTCATATTTCTCACCTTTTATCCTTCACATCTCCACCCCTTTCCCCTCACATTTCCCACCATTTTCCCCTCATATTTCTCACCCTTTATCCTTCATGTTTCTTGCCCTCTCTCCCCATTTCCCGCCTCTTTTCCCCTCGCATTTTCTGGTTTTTTCTCCCTGTTTTCTGTTATCCCTCACATTTCCCGTCCTTTTCCCCTCACATTTCCCACTCTTTTCCTCCTCACGTTTCCTGTTCTTATGTTTTCCACCCTTTTTTCTCTTAAATTTTCCCCCTCATATTTTTCACCTTTTATCCTTCACATTTCCCTTCCTTTTCCCCTCACATTTCCCACCATGTTTCCCTCACATTTTTCACCTTTTATCCTTCACATTTCCCTTCCTTTTCCCCTCACATTTCCCACTCTTTTCTCCCTCACGTTTCCTGTTATTTCTCATGCTTTCCATCCTTTTTTCTCTTAAAATTCCCTCCCTCACATTTCCCACCATTTTCCCCCTCATATTTCTCACCTTTTATCCTTCACATCTCCACCCCTTTCCCCTCACATTTCCCACCACTTTCCCCTCATATTTCTCACCTTTTATCCTTCACATTTCTCACCCTCTCGCCCCGTTTCCTTCCCCTTTTCCCCTCACGTTTTCTGTTTTTTTCTCAGTTTCCTCTTATCCCTCACATTTCCCGTCCTTTTCCCCTCACATTTCTCACTTTTTCCCCCTCACTTTTCCTGCTATATCTCACGTTTTCCACCCTTTTTTCTCTTAAATTTTCCCCCTCATATTTCTCACCTTTTATACTTCACGTTTCCCGCCCTTTTCTCCCCTCACGTTTCCCGCCCTTTTCTCCCCTCACATTTCCCGCCCTTTTCTCCCCTCACGTTTCCCGCCCTTTTCTCCCCTCACGTTTCCCGCCCTTTTCTCCCCTCACGTTTCCCGCCCTTTTCTCCCCTCACGTTTCCCGCCCTTTTCTCCCCTCACGTTTCCCGCCCTTTTCTCCCCTCACATTTCCCGCCCTTTTCTCCCCTCACGTTTCCCGCCCTTTTCTCCCCTCACGTTTCCCGCCCTTTTCTCCCCTCACATTTCCCGCCCTTTCCCCCCTCACATTTCCCACCATTTTCCCTTCATATTTCTTATCTTTTATCTTTCACATCGCCACTCTTTCCCCCTCAAATTTCATGACCTTCTCCCCTCACATTTCCCACCATTTTCTCCTCACATTTCCTACCTGTTATCTCTCACATTTTCCACCCTTTTTCCTCTCACTTTCCCCCTCACATTTCTCACTTCCCCCCCCCCCGAATTTCCTACCTGTTCTCTCACATTTTCCACCTTTTTTTCTCTTAAATTTTCCCCCTCATATTTCTCACCTTTTATCCTTCACATCTCCACATTTTCCCCCTCACATTTCCCACTCTTTTCCCTCTTATTTCTCACCTTTTATCCTTCACATCTCCACATTTCCCCTCACGTTTCCCGCCATTTTCTCCCTCAAGTTTCCTCTTATCCCTCACATTTCCCATCCTTTCCCCCTCACATTTCTCACTTCCCCCCCCCCGAATTTCCTACCTGTTCTCTCACATTTTCCACCTTTTTTTCTCTTAAATTTTCCCCCTCATATTTCTCACCTTTTATCCTTCACATCTCCACTCTTTTCCCCTCACATTTCCCCCTCATATTTCCTGCTGTTTTCTCCCTCAGGTTTCCTCTTATCCCTCACATTTCCCGTCCTTTCCCCCCTCACACTTCCTACCTGTTATCTGTCTCATTTTCCACCCTTTTTCCTCTCACATTTTCCCCTCAAATTTCTCACCTTTTATCCTTCACATCTCCATTATTTTCCCCTCACATTTCCCACCATTTCCCCCTCATATTTCCCACCATTTCCCCCTCATATTTCTCACCTATTGTCCTTCACATCTCCACCACTTTTCCCTCACATTTTCCATTTTCCCCTCCCATTTCCTGCCCTTTTCCCCCTCACATTTTCCATTTTCCTCCCCATTTTGGGGGCTCCTTTTGGGGTTTTTGGGGTGCAGCAGACGGACAGACAGACATGAACCCCGCCCAGGTACGAAGCAACGGCGCTGTTTATTTACAACTGGAGGGGCTGCAGCCCCCCAAAATCCAAAATATTATCCTTCAAACAAAGAGGGGAAGGGAATAAAAGGTGGGGAGGGACCCCCAAATTCCAATGGGGGAGGTTTAGTGGGGGGAATCCCCCAAATCCCTCCCTTAAACTCCCCCCAAACTGGGACTGACCCTTCCTGTTTTGGGGGTGCCCCCCCTGTAAAATGATGCTCTAAACACCCCCAAAAATTTGGGGGAGGCACCCCCAAAAAAGTGGGGTGCAGGGAACGTTTAGAAAAATAACACACATGAAAAAACTTGTTTCCAAAACCTCGGAGTTTGGGGGTGAGGGGACCCCCCAAATCCCCCTCACCAATTTAGGGGTGTGACCCCCCCTCCAAAATCTTGTACAGGGGTTGAGACACCCCAAAACCTCATGAATTGGGGTACAGGACCCCCAAACTTGGTGCCCTGGGGGGATTAAAAAACCCCAAAACCTCTTGAACTTAATGGGGTCCCTCCAATTTTAACTGTGACCCCAAAACCTCATAACACGGGGCAGGGAACCCCAAAACTCTTTTATTTTGGGGCAGGGGACCCCAAAACCTTCTCTTTCAGGGAAGATTTCCCCAAATCGTAGTCAGGGGGTCGGGGCCCCCAAATTCTCCTTTTCTGGGGGGTGGGACACCCCAAAAATTTCATGATCTGGGGCAAAGAACACCCCAAAATCCCCCTATTTTAGGGGGAGTCCCCAAAATCTTTTTGTCTGGGGTGAAGGACTCCCAAACCCTCTGTTCTTGGGGGTAGGGGACCCCAAAATCTCATAATTTGGGGTAGGGGACCCCCCAAACCTCCCCTATCTAAGGGGGGTTCCCCCAATCTTAATTTGGGGTGAGGGAACGCCCCCAAATCTTCCCAATCTTGGGGGTGAGGGACCCAAAAAAAAAAAAAAAATCTCATGATCTGGGGTAAGAGCCCCCCAAATCTTGTACCCCAAAATGGGACCCCAAAACCCTCCTGGCCTGCAGATGAGGGACCCCAAAACCACCCCCAAATTTTAACTGGAACCCCAAAACTTATAGGGGGGAGGTAAAAGTCCCCCCGAATCTCCTCATTTTTGAGGGAGCTGGCCCCAAAATCTCACAATTTCAGGGGTTTTATAAACCCCAAACCCTCATAATTCGGGGTGGGGGGAGGTTCCAACCCCCAAAATCTCCAAATTTTGGGCACTTTCCAACCCCCAAACCTCCCAATTCCGGGGAGAGCCACAACCCCAAAATCTCCAATTTTGCGGGAACCTTACAAACCCCAAAACCTCACAATTCTAGGGTGACTTCCCCCCAAAAAAACCTCCAAAATTCGGGAACCTCACAACCCCCAAACTTCTCGTTTTTTGGGAGGAACCTCCAAACCCCCAAAGCGCAGGGGAAAGGTGGCAACCCCCAAAATTTCCGATTTTGAGCGCGTTCCACCCCCCAAATCCTGCCGGAAGCGAGGCCGGGGAGCCCCAAAATCCCATTTTTTGGGGGGTTTAGGGGTCGCCGGTGGGGCGGGGGGTGGCGGGGGGGGCCCGGCGGGGCCCCTCGCGGCATTTTTGGCAATAAAAGACGTCGGGAACGTTGTTTTTCTTCACCTTGGCGCAGGACAGGTGGATCCAGGTGCCGCACTGGCTGCACTCGATCATGGGCCGGCCGGCGAAGGGCTTTTGGCAGTAGCAGGTGATCAAATCCCACGAATCGTCACCTGGAAAAACCCCAAAAAAGGTAAAAAATGCAGAAATCCATAAGGAATCACAGTCTGAAAAAATAGGGAAAAACAGCAGTGAAAAAGGAGGGATTTGGGTTGTGATATCCACAAAAAAATTTGTGAAATGTTACGGAGGTGGTGAAATATCCTGAATTTATGTCCCAAATTCTGCTCTGGGATCAATCAAATCCCAAAATTCACGTCTCAAATATCACCCGGGACTCCTCAAACCTCCCCTGAGAACCCCAAAAATTCCTTCAGGACCACCCAAACTTCAACTGAAATCTCCAAACTTCACCAAAAAAACCCCAAATCCCCCAAAATTCACCCACCTCCACCATGATGTCCTCGTCCATGACCTGTGTGTCCCCTCCAGGGACCCCAAACTCCCCTGAGACCCCCTAAAACTCCTCCAGGAACCTCGAATTTCCCCCAAATTTCCCCCAAATTTCCCCCAAATCTCCCCCAAAACCCCCAAATTTCCCCCAAATCCCCCGAATTTCCCCCAAATCTCCCCGAACTCACCCGACTCCACCACAATGTCCTCGTCCATGACCCACATATCCCCTCCAGGGACCCCAAATCCCCCAAATCTCCCCCAAATCTCCCCCAAAACCCCCAAATCTCCCCTGAAATACCCAAATCTCCCCCAAAACCCCCAAATTTCCCCCAAATCTCCCCCAAAATCCCCAAATCTCCCCCGAGCTCACCTGACTCCACCACAATGTCCTTGTCCATGACCCACACATCCCCTCCATGGACCCCAAACCCCCTGAGACCCCCCCAAATCTCCCCTAAAACCCCCAGATCTCCCCCAAAACCCCCAAATCTCCCCTGAAAGTCCCAAATTTCTCCCAAATCTCCCCTAAAATCCCCGATTTCCCCCCGAACTCACCCGACTCCACCATGATGCCCTCGTCCATGACCCACACATCCACTATAGGAACCCCAAATCCCCCAAGTCTCTCCCAAACCCCCAAATTCCCCCCAAATCTCCCCCAAAACCCCCAAATCTCCCCCAAAATCCCCCAAACTCACCCAACTCCACCATGATGTCCTCATCCATGACCCACACATCCCCTCCAGGGACCCCAAATCCCCCTCAGACCCCCCAAATCTCCCCCAAAATCCCCAAATTTTCCTCAAATCTCCCCCGAAACCCCCAAATCTCCCCCAAAACCCTCCAATTTCCCCCCGAACTCACCCGACTCCACCATGATGTCCTTATCCATGACCCACACATCCCCTCCAGGGACCCCAAACCTCCCCGAGACCCCCCAAACCCCCCTGAGACCCCCAAATCTCCCCTAAAATCCCCTAATTTCCCCCAAATCTCCCCCGAACTCACCCGACTCCACCACGATGTCCTCGTCCATGACCCACACATCCCCTCCAGGGACCCCAAACCTCCCTGAGACCCCCTAAAACCCCTCCAGGAACCCGCAATTTCCCCCAAATCTCCCCCAAAACCCCCAAATCTCCCCTAAAACCCCCCAAATTTCTACCAAATCTCCCCCAAAATCCCCAAATCTCCCCCGAGCTCACCCGACTCCACCACGATGTCCTCATCCATGACCTACACATCCCCTCCAGGGACCCCAAACCCACCTGCGACCCCCCAAATCTCCCCCAAAACTCCCAAATCTCCCCTAAAACCCCCAAATTTCCCCCAAAACCCCCAAATCTCCCCCAAACTCACCCGACTCCACCACGATGTCCTCATCCATGACCCAAACATCCCCTCCAGGGACCCCAAACCCCCCAAATCTCCCCCAAAACCCCCAAATCTCCCCCAAAATCCCCAAATCTCCCCCAAAACCCCCAAATCTCCTCCAAAATCCTCCGATTTCCCCCCGAACTCACCCGACTCCACCACGATGTCCTCGTCCATGACCCACACATCCCCTCCAGGGACCCCAAATCCCCCAAATCTGCCCCGAATCCCCCAAATCTCCCTCAAATCTCCCCCAAAATCCCCAAATGTCCCCCAAGCTCACCCGACTCCACCACAATGTCCTCGTCCATGACCCACATATCTCCTCCAGGGACCCCAAACCTCCCTGAGACCCCCCAAATCTCCCCCAAAACCCTCAAATCTCCCCTGAAATACCCAGATCTCCCCCAAAACCCCCAAATCTCCCCCAAAATCCCCAAATCTCCCCTGAACTCACCCGATTCCACCATGATGCCCTCGTCCATGACCCACACATCCACTATAGGAACCCCAAATCCCCCAAATCTCCCCCAAATCTCCCCCAAAATCCCCTGAAACCCCCAAATCTCCCCTAAAACCCCCAAATTTCCCCCAAAATCCCCAAATCTCCCCCAAATCTCCCCTAAAATCCCCTAATTTCCCCCAAATCTCCCCCGAACTCACCCGACTCCACCATGATGTCCTCGTCCATGACCCGCGCGTCGCTGTCGCTGCCGTCGCCGTCCCTGCTGGTCTCGGTGCTCCCCCCTTCCTTCCCCACCCCCAGCACCCCCCCGGGCCCCCCCAGCACCCCCAATTTCCCCCCCTCGGGGGGCAGCGGCGGGGGAGGGGGCGGCGGCGGGGGAGGGGAGGGCGGCTCCTCCTCGGAATCCGTCTCCTCGCTGGGGGACCCCCTCCCCAAAACTCCCCTCTCCCCTTTTTTCCAGCGTCTTTTTTTGCTCTTTTTCACCCGAATCCGCGAATTCTCCCGCCGGGAGCCGCCCCCCACGGCCGCGTCCCCCCCCCGGCGGCCGCGGCGCTCGCGGCGTTTTTGGGGGGTCGCTCCCCCCCCCGGGGTGTTTTGGGGCGAGGGGAGGTCGAACAGGGAGTCTTTGAGGCGCATTTTGTCCAGGATGGCCGATTCCGGCGGGGCCAGGGCGCGTTTTTTGGAGGATTTGGCTTTCCGGACGAAGGTTTCGATGGTTCGAAGAGCGGCCGGAGCTGAGCCCCACGTGTCACCCCCGGCCGGGCGCGGTGAGCTGGGGCTGGACGAGGGCCAGGGGGGGTCCTGGGGGGCAAAAGGGGCAAAAGTGAGGGGGGACCCCAAAATACAAACCGGGAACATCAAATTCATCCAGAAATCCAACCCAGGAATGTCAAATTTACCCAAAAATCCAAATCAGAGCCCCCAAATTTACCCCAAAATCCAGCCCAGGAACCTCAAATTCACCCAGGAACATCAAATTCATCCCAAAATCCAACCCAGGAACCTCAAACTGACCCCAAAATCCAAACCAGAGCCCCCAAACTCGCCCCAAAACCCAACCCAGGAACCTCAAATTGACCACAAAATCCAACCCAGGAACCTCAAATTCATCCCAAAATCAAATTCAGAACCCTCAAATTCACCCCAAAATCCAACCCAGGAACCTCAAATTGACCACAAAATCCAAATCAGAATCCCCAAAATCCAACCCAGGAACCTCCAACTCACCCCAAAATCCAAATCAGAGCCCCCAAAATCCAACCCAGGAACCTCAAATTCACCCCAAAATCCAAATCAGAGCCCCCAAAATCAAACTCAGAACCCTCAAACAAACCCCAAAATCCAACCCAGGAACCTCAAATTCACCCCAAAATCCAACCCAGGAACCTCAAACTCACCCCAAAATCCAACCCAGGAACTTCAAATTTATTCCAAAATCCAACCCAGGAACCTCAAACTCACCCCAAAATCCAAATCAGAGCCCCCAAATTTACCCCAAAATCCAACCCAGGAACCTCAAACTCACCCCAAAATCCAACCCAGGAACTTCAAATTTATTCCAAAATCCAACCCAGGAACCTCAAACTCACCCAAAATCCAACCCAGGAACCTCAAACTCACCCCAAAATCCAACCCAGAAACCTCAAATTCACCCCAAAATCCAACCCAGGAACCGCAAATTCACCCCAAAATCCAACCCAGGAACCGCAAATTCACCCCAAAATCCAACCCAGGAACCGCAAATTTATTCCAAAATCCAACCCAGGAATGTCAAATTTACCCAAAATCCAAACCAGGAACCTCAAATTCACCCAAAATCCAACCCAGGAACCTCAAACTCACCCCAAAATCCAACCCAGGAACCGCAAATTCATCCCAAAATCCAACCCAGGAACATCAAATTCATCCAAAAATCCAACCCAGGAATGTCAAATTTACCCAAAAATCCAACCCAGGAACCTCAAACTCACCCCAAAATCCAAATCAGAGCCCCCAAACTCACCCCAAAATCAAACTCAGAACCCTCAAACTCACCCAAAATCCAACCCAGGAACCCCAAATTCACCCAAAATCAAACTCAGAGCCCCAAATTTACCCCAAAATCAAACCCAGGAACCGCAAATTCACCCCAAAATCAAACTCAGAACCCTCAAACTCACCCAAAATCCAACCCAGGAACCTCAAATTGACCCAAAATTCAACGCAGGAACCTCAAATTCACCCCAAAATCCAACCCAAGGCCCCAAAATTTACCCTAAAATCCAATTCAGGAACCTCAAGTGTACCCCAAAATTGAGCGTGAACCCCCAAACCCACCCCAAAATCCAACCTGGGATGTCCAAAATTCACCCAGGACCCCCAAAATTACCCCAAAATCCAACTCAGGATGCCCAAAATCCACCCAGGACCCCAGAATCAACTCCAGGACCCCCAAGTCCAAGCCAGGACCACCAAATTCCACCCCAAAACCCTCTCAGAACTCCAAAATCAACTTCAAAACCCCCATATCCACCCCCAAACCCCCTCAGGACCCCCAAAATCCGCCCCAAAACCCCCCCAAAAACGAACCCCCGCCTCAACATGGCGCCGCCGCGCAAAGAACGCCGGGACTTGTAGTCCCAACACCAAGCACCGCCTACACCTCCCAGCATCCTCCGCGCCGCACAGAGGGCGTGGCCATGCAAATCACGCCGCCATTGGTCCCCGCGAATGGGCGGGGCTTTCCCCCTCGGGGAGCTCCCCGCTGTGGGCGTGGCTTAGGGCAGGACGCCACGCGATTGGCGGAGAGCGTGGGAGGGGCGGGGTTTAGCGCGCTGTCAATCACGCGGGGGCCGCGCGGGGCACGCCGGGAGCTGCCGGGGCGGCGGCGGGGCCGGGGGGAACCGGGGGGGGGGGGGGGAACGGAGGGGGAACTATGAAGAACCGGGGATCCCCCCCCGCCAACCCTTAAAAACCTCCCGCCCCTTTAAACCCCCGCCCGGTGCCTCCCCGCGACCTCCCGGTGTCCCTCCGGTACCTCCCGGTAACTCCCGGTGTTCTCCCGGTGGCCCCTCCGGTACCTCCCGCAAGCCTCGGCTGCCCTCCCGTTACCCCCGCGATCTTTCCCGGCGCCTCCGCGGTTTTCCCGGTGTTTCCCCGACCCTCGCGGTGCCTCCCCGGTAGCTCTCGGTAACCCCCGGTGACCTCCCGGTGCTTCCCCGGTTACCTCGGCGGCCGCCGGGATGTAACCGGCGTAGGCCAGCACGAAGCTGCAGAACTTATTGAAGTCCTCGATCGTTCTCCGCCGCTTTTCCGGGGGCTGCCGGTACCGGGAACCGAGTAGGGAGGAGAGAGGGGCTCACCGTGAACACCGGGATTTTCCCGTTAAACCCCCCCCAAAACCCCGGGACCCCTCCCGGTTACACCGGCAGCGGGGAAAGGATTGAGCAGCGGGGGAATCCCCGTCCCCCCACCCCTCCCGGTGCCTCCCGGTGCCTCCCGGTGCCCCCCCTCACCTGCGGTTCGCTTTTCAGCGGCGGCAGCGCTTCTGTGTAACGGGAATGGACCGGGGATCGCACCGGGAGCGGCACCGGAGCCTCCCCGGTATCGCTACCGGGGCTCCGCACGCTCCGATCCCCCCCCGGTACCGGCTCCAAACTCCCCCCCCCGTCCCGTTCCCCCCTCGGTTCTGCGCTCCCGCTGCTCCCGCTCCCTCCGGTACCGGTACCGGGACTCTGAGGGGTCCGAACCCCCCCCGGTACCGGCTCCGAACCCCCCGGTACCGGCTTTAAATCCGCTCCGGTACAGCCTCGATCTCCCCCCGGTCCTCGCTTCAAACCCCCTCCGGTACCGGCTCCAAACTCCCTCCGGTTCCTCCTCCAGCTCCCCCCCGGTACCGACTCGAAACCCCCCCGGTACCGGCTCCAAACTCCCTCCGGTAGCAGCTCGATCTCCCCCCGGTACCGCCGCTCTGAGAGCTCCAAACCCCCCCCGGTACCGGCTGCAAACTCCCTCCGGTTCCTCCTCCAGCTCCCGCCGGTACCGACTCGAAACCCCCCCGGTCACCGCTTCAAACTCCCTCCGGTACCGGTTCCAAACCCCTCCGGTACCGGCTCCAAAACCCGCCGGTCCCCGCTACAAACTCCCTCCGGTACCGGCTCCAGAACCCCCCGGTTCCCCCTCCAGCTCCTCCCGGTACCGTCTCCAGCCCCGCCCGGTTCCGCCGCTCTCCTCTCCCTTATCCCGGTACCGCCACTCCCGGTACCCCCCCCTCCCTCCCCCCGCCTTTCCATTACCGGGAGCCCAACCCCGCCGCTCCCGGCACTGCGGCGGCCGCGGCGCCGCCGCTGCGGGGCTGCCCCGCGCCGCTGCCGCGGTACCTCCGGGCTCGGCCATGGCCGCGGCCCCGCCGGGCCCCCCCCGGTTGTTCCGGGCCCCCCCCGGTGCCGCTCCCGCTCCCTCCGGTGCCGCCTCGGACCGCGCCGCCCCCGCCAGGCCCCGCCCCCGCCGGGCCCCGCCCCCGACCGCCGCGCGCATGCCCAGAACCCGCCCCCTCTGCCAGGCCACGCCCCTCTATGGGCACCGCGCTCCTCGCCGCGCTCACTTTGAGTTATACGCATGCGCAATATCTTAATTATGCAAGCCACGCCCCTCTATGGGCACAGCACTTCTCGCCGCGCTCACTTTGAGTTCTACGCATGCGCAACGTACTAGCTATGCAAACCACGCCCCCTCCGGGCTGTTCTGGTGCTCGTGGCTCATTCCAAATTTTCCCCATTCCCAAATTTCCCCCCCAAAGCCCAAATTTCCCCCCCAAATCCCAAATTTCCCCCCCAAATCCCAAAATTCCCACCCCAAATCCCAAATTTCCCACCCCAAATCCCAAATTTCCTCCCTCAAATCCCAAATTTCCTCCCTCAAATCCCAAGGTTCCAGTCGCATTCCCAAATGTGAACCACGCCCCCTTTTTTTTTTAGTCTTAGTTTGGTTTTTACGCATGCGCGCGGCGTTCATTATGCAAATAGAGCCATCGCCCCGCCCTGAGTTTGCGTTACGTGCGTCCGCAAGGCGCTCATTATGCAAACCACGCCCTCTCCTCGCCTAGTTTGGGTCCCTGTAATTAGGGCTCATTATGCAAGCCACGCCCCCTCCTCTACTAGGTTGGCGCTCTGCGCTTGGCCTTATTATGCAAGCCACGCCCTCTATTTGCATAGTATGGCATCCTGCGTTTGCGCGCGGAGCTCATTATGCAAGCCACGCCCCCACACTGCTCTTACTCTTTTCCGCATGCGCAGAAACCTCATTATTCAAACCCCGCCTCGCCACGCCCATATTTGGCAATTCACGCGCGCGCCCTTGCTCATTATGCAAACCACGCCCCCTCCGCAACACTGCGCGCGCGGCTTATTATGCAAATTACGCCCCCTTCAAGCCACGCCCACTTCCGGTCCTGGCCCTGAGGCGGCTCCGTCGCTTTTATTGGTGGGGGGGGCGGGAAAAAAAACCGGGAATGGGCAAAAAATGGGGAAAAACGGGGAAAAATCGGGAAAAAAGAGGGAAAAGCGGGGCCGGGAAGCACCGGGAGAGCCCCGGGCGGGGCGGGCTCAGGCCCCGTAGACGCTCTCGTCGCTGTAGGCGATGTAAAGGAAGAAATCCTCCTCGTGGTGTTCCTGAGGGGGAAAAAACGGGAATTAGGGGGTTAAAAATCGGGAATTCAAACCGGGAACTCGGGGGTTAAAAATCGGGAATTCAAACCGGGAATTCGGGGGTTAAAAATCGGGAATTCAAACCGGGAATTAGGGGGTTAAAAATCGGGAATTCAAAATATTTGGGATTTCCCCAGATTTTGGGGCTTTTTCCTGGGATTTTTAACACCCCATTCCTAAATTTCCTCCCCCAAATCCCATATTTTTGGGGAGAGTTTTGGGGGAGGTTTTGGGGGAAAATTTGGGGAGATTTTGGGGCAATTTTGGGTAAATTTGGGTAAATTTTGGGGAATTTTTGGGGTTAAGTTTTGAGAGGTTTTTGGAGAAATTTTGGGATTTTTGGGGAGGTTTGGGGCTGTTCTGGGGGGGGTTTGGGGATTTTTGGGGAGAATTTTGGGATTTTTGGGGAGAATTTTGTGGGAGGTTTTGGTTAAGTTTTTGGGGATTTTGGGGAGGTTGTGGGGAAGTTTTTGGGGCTGTTTTGAGATTTTTGGGGAAGTTTTTGGGAAGGTTTCAGAGTTGTTTTGGGGTTGAGAAAGTTTGGAGAATATTTTTGGGGAGGTTTTTGGCATTTTTGGGGCTGTTTTGGAGAAGATTTTGGGGAAATTTTGGGGAGGTTTTGGGGAAGTTTTAGGGAAATTTTTGGTGAGCTTTTGGGGATATTTTTGGAGAAGTTTTGGGCAGTTTTGGGGGATTTTTTGGGGCTGTTTTGGGGAGGTTTTTGGCGAAACTGTTGGGGCTCTTTTGGGGAGAATTTTGGGCATATTTTGGGGGGTTTTGGGGATATTTTGGGGAGGTTTTGGGGACTGTTTTGGGCAGTTTTTGGGGATTTTTTTGGGCTGTTTTGGGGATATTTTTGAGGCAATTTTGGGGAGATTTTGGGGCTCTTTTGGGAAGGTCTGGAGGATATTTTTGAGGCTGTTTTGGCCATTTCTTGGGGCTGTTTTGGGGAGGTTTTGGAGAGGTTTTTGGGGATATTTTTGAGGCTGTTTTGGGGATATTTTTGGAACTATTTTGGGGAGATTTTGGAGCTGTTTTGAGGAGATTTTGTGGATATTTTTGGTGTTGTTTTGGGGATGTTTTTTGGGGCTGTTTTGGGGAGTTTTTTGGGATATTTTTGGGGTTGTTTGGGGAGGTTTCGGGGATATTTTTAGGCAGGTTTTGGGGAGGTTTTGGGGAAGTTTTTGGGCAGGTTTTGGAGTTGTTTTGGGGAAGTTTTGAGAAGGTTTGGAGAATATTTTTGGGGCTGTTTTGGGGAGGTTTTGGGGATTTTTTGGAGCTGTTTTAGGGAGGTTTGGGGGATATTTTTGGGGTTGTTTGGGGAGGTTTTGGGGATATTTTTGGGGTTGTTTTGGGCAGGTTTTTGGGGCTGTTTTGGGGAGGTTATGAGGATTTTTGGGGGCTGTTTTGGGCAGGTTTTGGGCATTTTTGGGGGCTGTTTTAGGGAGGTTTTTGGGGCTGTTTTGGGCAGGTTTTGAGGATTTTTTGGGGCTGTTTTGGGCAGGTTTTTGGGGCTGTTTTGGGGAGGTTTTTGGGATATTTTTGGAGTTGTTTGGGGAGGTTTTTGGGATATTTTTGGGGTGTTTTGGGGAGGTTTTTGGGATATTTTTGGGGTGTTTTGGGGAGGTTTTTGGGATATTTTTGGGGCTGTTTTTGGGATATTTTTGGGGTTGTTTGGGGAGGTTTTGGGGATATTTTTGGGGTTGTTTTGGGGAGGTTTTGGGGATTTTTTAGGACTGTTTTGGGGATATTTTTGGGGTTGTTTTGGGGATTTTTTGTGGCAGTTGTATGGCTGTTTTGAGGAGGTTTTGGGGATTTTTTTGGGGCTGTTTTGGGGAGGATTTTGGGATATTTTTGGGGCTGTTTTAGGGAAGTTTCGGGGCTCTGGGACCTGGTAGAGCTGGCCCATGGTGGCGCTGGTGGGGGGGATGACGTTGTTGACGAAGAAGAAGAGCGCGTCCTCGGCCCGCAGGTGGATCCGCTTCCGGATCAGGAAATAGAACTGCCCCACTGAAAACACCAAAAACACCAAAAAATCAGTGAGGAAATTAAAAAAAAACAGAAAAATCAGCTCAAAAAAACTCAAAAACCAGAGAAAACCCCAAAAACAGCCTAAAAAACCCCCAAAATCAACCATAAAAAGCCCAAAATCAGCCCTAAAAACCCCCAAATCAATCCAAGAACCCCCAAAATCAACCATAAATACCCCAAAATCTACCCCAAACCCCCAAAAACAGCCTAAAAAAACCCCAAAATCAACTCAAAATCTGAGCAGAGCGGCCTCGGCCCGCAGGTGGATTCGCTTCCAGATCAGAAAATAGAATTAAATACACTAAAAACACCCAAAATACCCAAAATCAGTGAAAAAAAAAAAAAAAACAGGAAAATCAGCTCAAAAATAATAATAATAAAAAAAACTAGTGAAAATCCCCAAAATTAACCCAAAAATCCCAAAATCGCCCCTAAAAACTGAGCAGAGCATCCTTGGCCCACAGGTGGATCAGCTTCTGGATCAGGAAACAGAACTAAAAACACCAAAAACACCCCAAAATCAGTGAGAAACCCCAAAATCAACCCCAAAACCCCAAAAATTAACAAAAAAACCCCCAAAAATAAAAAAATCACCAAAAAACTACCAAATTCCACCCCAAAACCCCCAAAAATCCACCAGAAAAACTCGAAATCACCTGAAAAAAAACCGAGAAAATTTGGCAAAACCCCAAAAATGCTCAAAATAACCCAAAAAACCAAAAAATTCCTCACAAAAACCCAAATTTCCCCAAACCCCCAAAATTAAAAAAAAAATTTCCCCAAAAAATTCCCAAAATTCCCCAAAAACCCACCCCTAAACCCGCAAAAATCCACCAGAAAAACTCCAAATCACTCAAAAAAACCCCAGAAAATTGAGAAAAAAACTCAAAAAATTCCCCAAAACCCTAAAAATTCCCAAAATTCCTTCAAAAACCTCAAAATCGTACTGAAAAAAACCCTCAAATCCACCAATAAAATTCAGAATCACCCCAAAAAACCCAGAAATTTGAAAAAAAAATCACCAAAAATTCCCCAAAATTCCCAAGAAGTCCCCCCAAAATTCCCAAATTCCCCAAAATTCCCAAAATTCCCAAAATTCCAGCCCCACCTGTGAGGTCGGAGGGCACCAGGTATTTCTTCTTGTCCAGGTCCCCAATCCGGGCCTTGGGCGCCTTCTCCACGATCACCTGCAGGGAAAAATTGGGAAAATCCCTCAGATTTGGGGGGAAAACAAAAAGAATTTGTGAAGGAAAAGTTTCCTTCAGTTTGGGGAAAAAATCCTGGATTTTGTGGGGGAGAAATTTTCTTAAGTTTGGGAGACAAAAATTGGATTTTGAGGAATAAAATTTGGATTTTTGAGTCCGAATCTGCTAGGATTTTGGGGAATAAAACGCCCAGAGCTTTGGGTACAAAAATTCTTGGATTTTAGGGGAAAAAAACGGGAATTTCGGGGAAATATCCCTGGATTTTAGGGGGAAACTTCCCTGAATTTGAGGAAAATCCTCATGAATTTGGAAAAAAAAATCCCTGAATTTGGGGCGGGGGAGGGGAATCTTCCCAAGTTTGGGGACGAAATCCTGGAAATTTGGGGGAAATCCTTCTGGATTTGGGGAAAATCCCTTAAATTTAGGGATTTATGAGGAATGAATGAGGAAAACCACCTTAACTTTAAAGAAGAAAACCTCAAAAATTGAGGGAAACCCCAAAGAGACACGAAAATTTGGGGATTTTGGGGTTCTCGGGTGAAATTTTGGGGTTTTTGTGTGGAATTTTGGGGTTCTCGGGGAGGATTTTGGGTTTCCCGGATGGAATTTTGGGGTTCCTGGTGGGAATTTTGGGGCTCCTGGGTGAAATTTTGGGGTTCTCGGGGGGAATTTTGGAGTTCCAGGGTGGAATTTCGGGATTCCCGGTGGGAATTTCGGGATTCCGGGTGGGAATTTCTGTGCTCCCGGTGGGAATTTCGGGGTTCCGGGTTGGAATTTTGGGGTTCCCGAGGTGAATTTCGGGGTTCCGGGGAGGATTTTGGAGTTCCCGGATGGAATTTTGGGGTTCCTGGTGGGAATTTTGGGGCTCCTGGGTGAAATTTTGGGGTTCCCGGGGGGATTTTGGAGTTCCAGGGTGGAATTTCGGGGTTCCCGGTGGGAATTTTGGGGTTCCCGGGTGGAATTTTGAGGTTCCCAGGGGGAATTTTGGAGTTCCAGGGTGGAATTTTGGGATTCCCGGTTGGAATTTCGGGATTCCCGATGGGAATTTCTGTGCTCCCGGTGGTAATTTTGGGGTTCCGGGGTGGAATTTTGGAGTTCTCGGGGTGAATTTTGGGGTTCCCGGTGGTAATTTCAGGGTTCCCGGTTGGAATTTTGGGGTTCCCGGTGGGAATTTCAGGGTTCCCGGTGGGAATTTTGGGGTTCCCGGTTGGAATTTTGGGGTTCCCGGTGGGAATTTCGGGATTCCCGGTGGTAATTTCAGGGTTCCCGGTGGGAATTTTGGGGTTCCCGGTGGGAATTTTGGGGTTCCCGGTGGGAATTTTGGGGTTCCCGGTGGTAATTTCAGGGTTCCCGAGGTGAATTTCGGGGTTCCCGGTGGGAATTTTGGGGTTCCCGGTGGGAATTTTGGGGTTCCAGGGTGGGAATTTTGGGGTTCCCGGTGGGATTTCCGGGGCTCCCGGGGCTCCCTGAGGCGCGGCCTCACCGGCACTCGGTCCGGGTACTTCTTGCGGATCTTCTCCCCCTCGCAGCGCCGCTTCTCGAACGGGTGCTCCTCCTTGTACAGGAACTTCATGGCCGGGCCGGGCCGGGACCGGGGCCGGGGCCTGACGGGGCCGGGCCGGGACCGGGACCGGGACCGGGACCGGAGCGTCGGGAGCGCGCAGGGATACGGGCCCGCCCCGCCGCGCCTGCGCCAACGGCGTACGGCACGCCAACGGCGTAAGGAGCGCCCATTGACGGAAACGGAGCGGCGCTGCGCAAACGGCGTAAGGGAAGCGGGAGTGCCCTCAGAGCTACGAAAATAGCGTAAGGAAAGCCGGACTGCCCTCAGCGCTGCGCAAATGGCGTAAGGGAATGGGACGCGCCCTCAGAGCTACGTAAATGGCGTAACGGAACCGGGAGTGCCCTCAGAGCTGCGCAAACGGCGTAAGGGAATGGGAAGTGCCCTCAGCGCTGCGTAAATGGCGTAAGGGACTCGCCCTCAGTGCAACGACTCTTCCAGTTCGTTCCAGTTCCTCGCTGTTCCTCCCAGTTCGTCCCAGTTCATCCCAGTTCATCCCAGTTCCTTCCTAAAGCCTCCCAGGCCTTTCCCAGTCCAGCCCAGTTCCCTCCCAGCTGCTCGGAGCGGCCACGCCGGCGCTCAGGGCGCTGCGCAGACGGCGTAAGGGCGCAGCCCACAGCGCTACGCAAACTGCGTGCGGCTCATCCCGGTCCATCCCAGTTCCTCCCAGTCAGTGCCAGTCCCTTCCGAAGGCCTCCCGGAGCTCCCCCGGTTCCTCCCGGTGCCGGTAACGGGGGAGGGGTCCCGGTAGCGGGGAGGGGTCCCGGGAAGGCCCCGGGGCGGTCCCGAGCAGGCCCCGGGCGGAGGCGCGGAAGGATCCGGGCGGTGCTGCGGCCCTCATGTGACTGACGTCATGTGACTGACGTCACCGCGCGGGGAGGGTCACGTGGCAGGCGGGGACATAAACACGGGGCGCGTGAGCGAAAAGGGGGCGGGGCCAAGGCGGGGCGGGCGGAACCATTGGGGGAGAAACGGGGGGGGGGAGCCGGGTGAGTCCATTCCAGTTCATCCCAGTTCCGTTCCCAGTGCTCCCAGTTCATCCCAGTTCCATCCAAATCAATCCCAGTTCCATTCCCAGTGCTCCCAGTCCCCCCCAGTCCCTCCCAGTTCCATTCCCAGTGCTCCCAGTCCCTCCCAGTTCATCCCAGTCCCTCCCAGTTCCATTCCCAGTGCTCCCAGTTCATCCCAGTTCATCCCAGTTCCATCCAAATCAATCCCAGTTCCATTCCCAGTGCTCCCAGTTCATCCCAGTTCCCTCCCAGTTCCATTCCCAGTGCTCCCAGTCCCTCCCAGTTCATCCCAGTTCCATTCCCAGTGCTCCCAGTTCCTCCCAGTCCCATTTCCAGTATTCCCAGTTCATCCCAGTTCCATTCAAATCAATCCCAGTTCCATTCCCAGTTGTTCCCAGTTCCCCCCAGTCCCTCCCAGTTCCCTCCCAGTTCCATTCCCAGCGCTCCCAGTCCCTCCCAGTCCATCCCAGTTCATCCCAGTTCCATTCCCAGTGCTCCCAGTTCATCCCAGTTCATCCCAGTTCCATCCAAATCAATCCCAGTTCCATTCCCAGCGCTCCCAGTCCCTCCCAATTCCTCCCAGTTCCATTCCCAGTGCTCCCAGTTAATCCCAGTTCCATTCAAATCAATCCCAGTTCCATTCCCAGTCACTCCCAGTTCCCTCCCAGTCCCATTCCCAGTGCTCCCAGTTCATCCCAGTTCCATTCCCAGTGCTCCCAGTCCATCCCAGTCCCATTCCCAGTGCTCCCAGTTCATCCCAGTTCCATTCCCAGTGCTCCCACTTCATCCCAGTCCAGCCACAAACGAGACCCGAACGCTCCAATTTTGGGAAAATCCAAACTTTTATTTTCTTCCCCCAAAAATCCCGGGAAGCAGCAGAGGGAATTTGAGATTTTCCCGAAATTTGGGATATACCCCCCACCAAAAAAAAAAAAAAAAAAACAAATAAAAAAAATTGGGAATTCCAGGAAATCTGGGAATCCTCCCCCAAAAAATTGGGAATTCCCAGGAAATTTGGGATTCCCCTGACCAAAAATTGGGAATTCCCAAGAAATTTATTCCCCCAACCAAAAATTGGGAATTCCCAAGAAATTTGGGATTTCCCTGACCAAAAATTGGGAATTCCCAAGAAATTTGGTATTTCCCCGACCAAAAATTGGGAATTCCCAAGAAATTTGGGATTCCCCCCACCAAAAATTGGGAATTCCCAAGAAATTTGGGATTCCTCCCCCAAAAAATTGGGAATTCCCAAGAAATTTATTCCCCCAACCAAAAATTGGGAATTCCCAAGAAATTTGGGATTCCCCCGACCAAAAATTGGGAATTCCCAGGAAAAAATTTGGGAATTTGGGGTCTCACCCCAAGGAACTTTGGGCCCACTTGGCCATTTTGGGGCCCCCCATGGAATTTGGGATTTCCCACCAAAATTCGGGAATTTGGGGTCTCATCCCATGGAATTTTGGGCCCCCTCAGGATTTTGGGACCCCCAAAATTGGGGAATTTCCCTCAGGCCGCCCGTCCCAGTAACACCAGTGGCACCAGTAAGGGGTTGAGGGGGGGGCACTGGGGGGGCTCGGGGCTCTGGGGGGGCTCTCGGGGGGCGCTCAGGGACCCCCAAAGCCGCCGGAGCCGCCGCCGGAGCCCCCCCGGAGCTCCCAGTGCTCCCAGTTCGGCCGGCAGCGCTCCCAGTAAGGCCAGAACCACCGCGGCCTCTGCGGGGGGGGAAAAGGGGTTAGTACCCCCCAAAATGGGAATGGCAACCCCCGAAATGGGAATGGAACGTCCCCAGTTTGGGACTGGGAACCCCAAAATGGGACTGGGAACCCCCAAAATTGGAATGGAACCTCCCCAGTTTGAACTGGGAACCCCAAATTTTAACTGGGACCCCCCAGTTTGGGACTGGGATTGGCCCAGTTTGGAACTGGGACCCTCCCAGTAAGGACAGAACCACCGCGGCCTCTGCGGGGGGGGAAAAGGGGTCAGCACCCCCCGAAATGGGAATGGAACCTCCCCAGTTTAAACTGGGAACCCCAAAATGGGATTGGGAACCCCCAAAATTGGAATGGAACCTCCCCAGTTTGAACTGGGACGCTCCCAGTAAGGCCAGAACCACCGCGGCCTCTGCGGGGGGGGAAAAGGGGGTTAGTACCCCCCGGAATGGGAATGGGAGCCCCCAAATGGGAATGGAACCTCCCCAGTTTGAACTGGGAACACCAAAATGGGATTGGGAACCCCCAAAGTGGGATTGGGAACCCCAAAATGGGACTGGGAACCCCCAAAATTGGAATGGAACCTCCCCAGTTTGGGACTGGGAACCCCCAAAATGGGACTGGGAACCCCCAAAATGGGATTGGGAACCCCCAAAATTGGAATGGAACCTCCCCAGTTTGAACTGGGAACCCCAAAATGGGACTGGGAACCCCCAAAATGGGAATGGAACCTCCCCAGTTTGAACTGGGAACTCCCAAATGGGATTGGAACCCCCAAAATTGGAATGGAACCTCCCCAGTTTGAACTGGGACCCTCCCAGTAAGGCCAGAACCACCGCGGCCTCTGCGGGGGGGGGAGGAAAAGGGGTCAGCACCCCCCGAAATGGGAATGGAACATCCCCAGTTTGGGACTGGGAACCCCCAAATGGGATTGGGAACCCCAAAATGGGACTGGGAACCCCTAAAATGGGACTGGGAACCCCTAAAATGGGTCAGCACCCCCCGAAATGGGAATGGAACCTCCCCAGTTTGGGACTGGGAACTCCCAAAATGGGACTGGGAACCCCCAAAATGGGAATGGAACCTCCCCAGTTTGAACTGGGACCCTCCCAGTAAGGCCAGAACCACCGCGGCCTCTGCGGGGGGGGGAAAAGGGGTTAGTACCCCCCGAAATGGGAATGGGAACCCCCGAAATGTGACTGGGAACCCCTAAAATGGGATTTGGAACCCCCAAAATGGGACTGGGAACCCAAAAATGGGACTGGGAACCTCAAATTTGAACTGGGACCCCCCAGTTTGAACTGGGAACCCCCAAAATGGGATTTGGAACCCCCAAAATGGGAATGGGAACCCCTAAAATGGGAATGGAACCTCCCCAGTTTGGGACTGGGAACCCCAAAATGGGATTTGGAACCCCCAAAATGGGACTGGGAACCCCAAAATGGGATTTGGAACCCCCAAAATGGGATTGGGAACCCCAAAATGAGACTGGGAACCCCAAAATGGGAATGGGACCCCCAAATTTTGCTCCTCCCCCACATTCCCACCCCCCCCCCCCCAATTTTTTGGGACCTCCCCCCCCCTCCTTAAAATTTGGAACCTCCCGAATTTTTGGGATTTCTCACCTGAAATTTTGGGATTTCTGCTCACAAATTTTTAGGATTTCCCCCCCCGAATTTTTGGGATTTCCCCCTTAAATTTTTGGGATTTCTCTCCCAAATTTTTGAGATTTCCCCCCCACATTTTTGGGATTTCCTCCCCAAATTTTTGGGATTTCCTCCCCGAATTTTTGGGATTTCCCCCCTAAATTTTGGTCCCTCCCAGTTCTGCCCTCCCCCCACCCCAAAACTTTTGGGGACCCCCCTCAATTCCCACCCCCTTTTCCCCCCAAAAAAATTCCCCCCCACTTCCCCTTAATTTTTGGGATTTCCCCCCCTAATTTTTGTTCTCTCTCCCAAATTTTTGGGATTTCTCCCTGATTTTTGGGATTTCCTCCCCCTCACATTTTTGGGGATCCCCAAATTTTGGGGTTCCCCCCCCCCCACTCACCTGCGGGGGGCAGGGGGGGCCCCTCCCCCCCCGCGCTGATCCGCGCCAGGAATTCGTAAATCTTCCCAAAATCCACCTCAAAACCCCCATGATTTTGGGGTGACCCCGAATTTTGGGGGGTCTCCACCTCCGGGGGGGTCTCCGAATTTTGGGGTGACCCCAAATTTGGGGGTGACCCCGAATTTTGGGGGGTTCTGGAGCAGGCGAGGGTCAGGGGCTCGGTGGCCGCCAGTGTCAGCACCTGGGGGGATTTTTGGGGTTTTTTTTTGGGTTTTTTTTTATTTTGGGGGGTTTCACCCCAAATTTGGGGTGGGGGGATTTGGGGGAGCCCCCCCTGAACCCCAAAATCCCCCCCGGGTCCCTCACCTGGGAGAAGGCGGCTCTGGGGGGTCCCTCCAGGGCTCCTCCCACGAGGGTCTCAGCCAAGTCCTGCCACACCTGGGGAGACAAAATCGGGGTGGGAACCCCAAAATCGGACAAAAAACCCCAAAATCCGGGTTTGGAACCCTAAAAATCAGGTTGGGAGCCCCAAAATCGTCCAAAAACCCCCAAAAATCGGGGTGGGAACCCCAAAATCGGACAAAAAAACCCCAAAAATCTGTTTGGGAACCCCAAAATCGGACCAAAAAATCCCAAAACTGCCCCGGAACCCCAAAAATCAGCACTGGAACCCCAGAAACAGGGTTGGGAACCCCAAAATCAGACCAAAAAACCTCAAAATCTGGGTTTGGAACCCCAAAAATCAGGTTGGGAGCCCCAAAATCATCCAAAAACCCCCAAAAATTGGGGTGGGAACCCCAAAATCAGACAAAAAAAATCCCAAAAATTAGGTTGGGAACCCCAAAAATCAGCCAAAAATCCCCAAATCAGCCCTGGAACCCCAAAAATCCACACTGGAACCCCAAGATCAGCCAAGGAACCACAGAAACAGCCAAAAGCCCCTAAAATTGGGTTGGGAACCCCAAAATTCTGGTTGGGAATCCCAAAAACCAGCCCTGGAATGCCAAAATCAGCCAAAAAACCCCAAAAATCAGGTTGGGGACCCCAAAAATGAGGCTGGGAACCCCAAAATTCCCAACTCAGGACCCCCCAAAATCCCCCCTAAATCTCCCAAAATCCCCCCAAAATTCCCCAAATGCCCCCAAAATTCCCCAAAATCCCCCCAAACCTGGATGGGGGCGCGGATCCAGCGCTGGAATTGCAGAAAATTCCGGAATTTGGAGCTCAGGACCCCCCAAACTCCCCCAAAATTTCCCAAAATCCCCCCCAAATCCCCCAAAATTCCCCAAATTCTCCAAACCTGGATGGGGGCGCGGATCCAGCGCTGGAATTGCAGAAAATTCCGGAATTTGGAGCTCAGCGCCTCCCGGGCCGCCCGGCCCCGCAGCCGCACCAGCAGCGCCCGGATCTGCCAAAATTTGGGGCAAAATCGGCATTTTTGGGGCTCCCCGAAATCTTGGGGGGGATGGGAACTCCTGGGGACCCCAAAGTTTTGGGGGTTTTCCTTAAAATTCCACCAGAAATCCAGAAATTATTTGGGAATTGTTTCCCATCCCCATCCCCGTAAAATTCTTCCTCTCAGGAACCAAAAATTTTGGGGATTGCCAAAAATTCCACCCCCAAGGAAGCCAAAATTCCCTCCCCAAGAGGCCAAAATTTTGGGGATTCCCAAATTTTTTGGGAATTTTGGGGACTCTGGGAGGAATTTTGGGGTCCCTGAGGGGATTTTTGGGGTCCTTGAGGGGAATTTGGGGCTCTGGGAGGAATTTTGGGGTCCCTGAGGGGAATTTTTGGGTTTCTGAGAGGAAATTTTGGGTCTCTGAGGGGAATTTTGGGATCCCTGAGGGAAGTTTTGGGGTTTCTGAGAGGAATTTTTGTTTTTCTGAGGTGAATTTGGGGTCTTTGAGGGGAAATTTTGGGGTCCCTGAGAGAAATTTTGGGGTTTCTGAGAGGAATTTTTGTGTTTCTGAGGTGAATTTGGGGTCCCTGAGGGGAATTTTGGGGTCTCTGAGAGGAATTTTGGGGTCCCTGAGGGGAATTTGGGGTCTCTGAGGGGAATTTTGGGGTCTCTGAGAGGAATTTTGGGGTCCCTGAGGGGAATTTGGGGTCTCTGAGGGGAATTTTGGGGTCCCTGAGGGGAATTTGGGGTCTCTGAGAGGAATTTTGGGGTCCCTGAGGGGAATTTGGGGTCTCTGAGGGGAATTTTGGGGTCCCATAGAGAAATATTGGGGTTTCTGAGAGGAAATTTTGGGTCTCTGAGGGGAATTTTGGGTTTCTGAGAGGAATTTTTGGGTCTCTCAGCGGAATTTTGGGGTGTTTGAGAGGAAAATTTGGAAAACCCTGAGGGGGAAATTTGGGAATCCCTGAAGGGGGAATTTTGGGGGTCCCTGAGGAAGAAATTTGGGGTCTTTGAGGGGAATTTGGGCGTTTCTGAGTGAGAATTTTGGGGATCTCTGAGGGGAATTTTGGTGTCCCTGAGGGGGAAATTTGGGGGTTTCTGAGAGGGAATTTTGGTGTCCCTGAGGGGGAAATTTGGGGTCCCTGAGGGGAATTTTGGGGTTTTTGAGGGGGAAATTTAGGGATCCCTGAGGAGGAAATTTAGAGATTCCTGAGGGAGGAATCTGGGGCTTTCTGAGAGGAAAATTTGGGGTCTTTGAGAGCAGAATTTGGGGATTTCTGAGAAAGAATTTCAGGAGTCTTTGACAGGGAAATTTGGGCAAACCTGATGGGAATTTTGGGGTCTTTGAGGGGGAAATTTGGGGATTTCTGAGGAGGGAATTTAGAGATTCCTGAGGGGGGAAATTTGGGGTCTTTGAGGGGGAAATTTGGGCATTCCTGAGGGGAATTTTGGGGGCCGCTGAGGGGGAAAATTTGAGATCCCTGAGGGGGGAATTTTGGGGTATTTGAGAGGAAAATTTAGGAAATCCTGTGGGGGAAATTTGGGAACTCCTGAAGGGGGAATTTTGGTGATCCCTGAGGGCGGAATTTGGGAATCCCTGAGGAGAATTTTGGAGATCCCTGAGAGGGAAATTTGGGGGTCCCTGAGGGGAATTTTCTGGGGTCCCTGAGGGGGGAAATTTGGGAATCCCAGAGGGCAGAATTTGGGGGTTCCTGAAGGGGAAATTTGGGAATCCCTGTGGGGGGAATTTTGGGATTTCTGAGGGGAAATTTGGGGTCTTCGAGGACGGAATTTTGGGATCTTTGACAGGAAAATTTAGGAAACACTGAGGGGAAAATTCGGGCATCTCTGAGGGGGGAATTTGGAGATCCCTGAGGGCGGAATTAAGAGGTTTTTAAGATAAAATTTTGGGGTATTTGAGGGGGGAATTTGCAGATCCCTGAGGGCGGAATTCGGGGTTTTATGAGGAGAATTTCAGGGATCCCTGAGGGCGATTTTGGGGCTTCCCGGGTGGAACCTCCCGGGCTCTCCCCGACCCTTCCAGACGCTCCGAGGGTCTCCTGTGCCCACCCCCGTCCCTCCTTCCCTCCCTCCCCACCTCCTCCTCGCTCCTGCGGGGCAGCCGCTCCCTCAGCGCCGCCGGCAGCCGCTGCTCGGGGAGGCCGCGCACAGCCTCATCCCGCAGCGCTTTTAGCAGCTCCCGCTTCTCCCGCAGCCCCCACGGGCTTTGTTGAGGCCGCTCGGGGCTGGGCGAGAGCCTCGCGAAGCGCGCCGGGATCAGGCGGAGCCGCCGCGGCGGTTTCATGGCGGCGGTTCCATCATGGCGGCGGCTTCTCCCTCACGGCCACAAAATGGCGGCCGCGTCTTCTTGGCGCGCCGCGTGTGACGTCACAAATTGGGCGGGAACCCCAAAATCGGACCAAAATCATCCAAGGAACACCAAAATTAGCCAAAAAAAACCCAAAAATCAGGTTGGGAACCCCAAAATCAGCCAAAATAATCCCAAACTCTGGGTCTGGAACCCCAAAAATCAGGTTGGGAGCCCCAAAATCATCCAAAAACCCCAACAAATTGAGGTGGGAACCCCAAAAATCAGCCAAAAAACCCCAAAATTAACTTGGGAACCCCAAAAATAAGCCAAGGAACCCCAAAAATCGGGTTGGGAACCCCAAAATCAGCCAAAAATCCCCAAAAATTGGGGTGGGAACCCCAAAATTGGACCAAAAAGCCCCAAAACTGCCCTGGAACCCCAAAAATCAGCACTGGAACCCCAGAAACCGGGTTGGGAACCCCAAAATCAG
This sequence comes from Taeniopygia guttata, assembly GCF_003957565.2. Taxonomy (NCBI): domain Eukaryota; kingdom Metazoa; phylum Chordata; class Aves; order Passeriformes; family Estrildidae; genus Taeniopygia; species Taeniopygia guttata. Next base: position 981,517 of record NC_054764.1, read on the forward strand.
CAAAAAATTCCCCAAATCGGGAAAATAAAACCCCAAAATCTGAGTTTGGAACCTCAACATCAGCCAAAAAACCCCAAAAATCATCCAAGGAACACCAAAATTAGCCAAAGAAGCCCAAAAATCAGGTTGGGAACCCCAAAAATCAGCCAAAAAATCCCAAACTCTGGGTTTGGAACCCCAAAAATCAGGTTGGGAGCCCCAAAATCAGCCAAAAACCCAAAAAAATTGAGGTGGGAACCCCAAAATCGGACCAAAAAACCCCAAAACTGCCCTGGAACCCCAAAAATCAGCACTGGAACTCCAGAAACCGGGTTGGGAACCCCAAAATCAGCCCAAAAAAATCCCAAACTCTGGGTTTGGAACCCCAAAAATCAGGTTGGGAGCCGCAACGTCACAAAGGGGCGACGGCGCCACTCGGCTGCTCCGGACAGCGCCCTCTAGCGGCGCGGAGGACTCAAAGCGCGGGGGGAATTTGGGGAGGGGGCTGCGTTTATTTTGGGGGGAAAACCCCGAAATTTGGGGGCGTTGGGGGGGTTTACAAGGGGGTCTCGGGGGTTTTTTCGTCGTCCGGGGGGCAGTCGATGAAGTCGGCCAGCATGGTGGTGGTCTCGTCCCGCTCCTCCTGCTTCCAAAATGGAGACCCCGCCTCAGTTTTTGGCGGGAATTCGCCTCAGAATTCCCGATTAGGACCCCAAAATTCCCGATTGGGATCCCAAAATTCCCGATTGGGACCCCAAAATTCCCGATTGGGACCCGAAATTTCCGAATGGGACCCCAAAATTCCCGATTGGGACCCAAAATTCCCAAATGGGACCCCAAAATTCCTGAATGGGACCCCAAAATTCCCGATTAGGACCCAAAATTCCCAAATGGGACCCCAAAATTTCCGATTGGGACCCAAAATTCCCAAATGGGACCCCAAAATTCCCGATTGGGACCCCAAATTCCCGAATGGGACCCCAAAATTCCCGAATGGGACCCCAAAATTCCCGATTGGGACCCGAAATTCCCGATTGGGACCCCAAAATTCCCGATTGGGACCCCAAAATTCCCGAATGGGACTCAAAATTCCTGATTAGGACCCAAAATTCCCGAATGGGACCCCAAAATTCCCGAATGGGATCCCAGAATTTCCTCCCTTCAAACCGCATCTGGAGATCCTTGTGCTTGACAGGGCCACCCCAAAATCTCCCCTAAAATCTCCCTCAGGACCCCCAAATTCCCCCAAAATCTCCCTCAGGACCCCCAAATTCACCCAAAATCTCCTTCAGGACCCCCCAAATTCCCCCCAGGATCCCCAAATTCCCCCCAAAATCCCCCCCAGGATGCCCCAAAAACCCCAAATCCTCCTCAGCACTCCCAAATTCCCCCTCGGGACCTTCAAAATTCCCTCAAATCCCCCTCAGGACCCCCCAAATCCCCCTCAGGACCCCCTAACTTCCCCCAAATTCCCCCTCGGGACCCCCAGAATTTCCTCAAATCCCCCCCAGGACCCCCAAATTCCCTCAAATCCCCCTCAGAACCCCCCAAATCTGCCTCAGGACCCCCCAAAAATTCCCAAATCCCCCCCAGGATGCCCAAATTCCCCCAAAATCCCCCCCCAGGGTCCCCCAAATCCCCCCCAGGACCCCCCAAAAACCCCAAATCCCCCCCAGGACCCCCAAAATCTCCCTCAAATCCCCCCCAGGACCCCCCAAAACCCACCTCAGGACCCCCCAAAACCCCCAAATCTCCCCCAAATCCCCCCTCCCCCCCCCGTTACCTGCTCCGTGCCCGGGGGGGGCTCCGGGGGCTCCTCCTGCAGGGGTGGGGGAGGGGCGGGGGGGGAGGGGCGGGGGCTGAGACCCCCGGCGGGGGGGGGGAGGGGAGGGGTGGGGGGCGGCCTCGAGGGCGGGGGGGGGAGGGGCGGCCTCGGGGTGGGGGAGGGGCTCTGGGGGCGGGCTGGGTGGGGGAGGGGCGGGCTGGGGTTGGGGGAGGGGCGGCGCTGCTTCCTCCCCCTCCTCCTCTTCCTCCTCATCCCTCGGGGGGTGGGGGAGGGGCTCGGGGGGGGCTTCGGGGGTGGGGGAGGGGCGGGAGGAGCTTCGTCCACCTCCATGAGGAGCAGCGCCCCTCCCCCACCGCCTTCAGCCGGCCCCTCCCCCGCTGCTTCCTCCTCATCTTCCTCCTCCTCCTCCTCCTCCTCGGACAGCCCCTCCCCCTCCTCTTCCTCCTCGAACTCCTCCTCCTCCTCCTCCTCGAACTCCTCCTCCTCCTCCTCCTCCTCTTCCTCAAACTCCTCCTCTTCCTCCTCAAAGAATTCCTCCTCCTCCTCCTCCTCTTCCTCACCGAATTCCTCCTCCTCTTCCTCCTCCTCCTCCTCCTCGCTGCTGTTGATGTTGATCACCGCCGGCCCCTCCCCCACCCCCCCCTCCTGCCCCTCCCCCACTTCTCCCCCCTCCCCTCCCCCACTCTGCCCCTCCCCCTCCTTTTCCTCCCCCTCCCCTTTCCCCTCCCCCTCCTGGGGTGGCTCCGGCGCGGCGGGGGGGGTGGGGGGAGGCGGGGGAGGGGGCGGTGGGGGAGGGGGCGGAGGTGGGGGAGGGGCGGCCACCCCTCCCCCCAGCCCGGGGGGGAAATTGGGGCTTTTTTTGGGCACGATCACCACGGAATCGTCGGAGTCGCTCTCCAGGGAAATCTCCACGTCCGACGGCTCCTCCCGCTCGTAGTGCACGAACACCGGGCGGCGCGGCCGCGCCCCTCCCCCACCCCCCGGCGCCCCTCCCCCACCCGGACCCTCCCCCTCCCCCCCTGAGACAGCAGCCGGTGGGGGGAGGGGCGGCGGTTCCGCTTTGCCGCCCCCCGGGAATGGAGGGGGAGGGGGAGGGGGGAGGGGGGAGGGGAGGTCGGAGGGGTTGGGTGGGGGGAGGGGGCGGAAGGGAGGGGGAGGGGAGTGGGGGGAGGGGCCCGAGGGGGGAGGGGAGGGCGCGGGGGGCAGCCACGGGCGGCAGAGGGCGCTGGAGAGCAGCAGGAGCGACTCGCGGCACTGCGAGGAGACCTGGGGGAGGGGAGGGAAAAATTGGGGTGGGGGAGGGAGAAATTGGGGGGAAAGGGGGGAGGGGAGAGAGAAATGGGGGAGGGGGAGGGAAATGGGGGAGGTGAGAGAAATTGGGGTGGGGGAGGGAGAAATTGGGGTGGGGGAGGGGAGACAGATGGGGGAGGGGAGGGGAAAGAAATGGGGGAGGGGAGAGAGAAATTGGGGTGGGGGAGGGAAATGGGGGAAGGGACAGAGATTTTTGGGGTGGGGGAGGGGAGGGAGAAATGGGGGAGGGGAGAGGGAAATGGGGGAGGGGAGGGAAATGGGAAAGGGAAATTGGGGTGGGGGAGGGGAGAGGTGGGGGAGGGGAGGGAGAAATTGGGGTGGGGGAGGAGAGGGGAAAGAAATGGGGGAGGGGAGGGAAATGGGGGAGAGAAAAAAGGGGGAGGGGAGGGGAGGGAAATGGGGGAGGGGAGAGAAATTGGGGTGGGGGAGGGAGAAATTGGGGGGAGAGGGAAATGGGGGAGGGGAGAGAGAAATTGGGGAGGGGAGAGAGAAATGGGGGAGGGGAGAGAAAAATCATCAGGTGAGAGATGGAAATTGGGGGAGGGGGAGTTTGGGATATTTTGGGGAGAATTTGGGGATAATTTGGGGTAATTTTGGCATATTGTGGGGTAATTTTGGGATATTTTGAGGATATTTGAGAGAGATTTTGGGGATAATTTGGGAATATTTCAGGGATATTTTCAGGATAATTCGGGGATATTTTGGGGATAATTTGAGGATAAATTTGGGGTATTTTGGGGCTCTCACCTGCACGTCAGGGTCGCGCTGGCCCTGCCCGAAGGCCCGCAGGGCGCAGTGCAGGGGGTGTTTTGGGAATTATTTGGGGATAATTTCTGGATATTTTGGGAATTATTTGGGGATATTTCAGGGCTATTTCAGGGGTATTTTTGGGGACAATTTGGGATATTTCAGGGCTCTCACCTGCACGTCGGGGTCGCGCTGGCCCTGCCCGAAGGCCCGCAGGGCAGTATAATTTGGTGATATTTCAGGGATATTTCAGGGATATTTTGGTGATATTTCAGGTATAATTTGGGGATATTTTTGGGGATAATTTGGGATATTTTGGGGCTCTCACCTGCACGTCGGGGTCGTGCTGGCCCTGCCCAAACGCCCGCAGGGCGCAGTGCAGGGGGTGTTTTGGGGATAATTTGGGGATATTTTGGGTATATTTCAGGGATATTTTGGGGCTATTTCGGGGATATTTTAGGGATATTTCAGGGATATTTCAGGGATATTTTTGGGGTATTTCGGGGCTCTCACCTGCACGTCGGGGTCGCGCTGGCCCTGCCCGAACGCCCGCAGGGCGCAGTGCAGGGGGGTATAATTTGGGGATATTTTGGGGATATTTTCAGGGATATTTCAGGGATATTTTGGGGATAATTTGAGGATAAATTCGGGATATTTCAGGGATATTTTCAGGATAAATTTGGGATATTTTTGTGATAATTTGGGGATATTTTCAGGATAATTTGACAATATTTTGGGAATTATTTGGGGATATTTTCAGGATATTTCAGGGATATTTTGGGGATAATTTGAGGATAAATTTGGGATATTTCAGGGATATTTTGGGGATATTTCACGGATATTTTCAGGATAATTTGGGGCTATTTTGGGAATTATTTGGGAATATTTTGGGTGTATTTCAGGGATATTTTTGGGGTGTTTTGGGGCTCTCACCTGCACATCAGGGTCCCTCTGGCCCTGCCCGAAGGCCCGCAGAGCGCAGTGCAGGGGGGGTGCGGCCCCCGGGGGGGCCCCGAGCAGCAGCGCCTGCAGCAGCCCGTAGAGCGCCCCCCGGCAGCGGGAACTGGCGTAGGGGGACCCCGAAACCGGGACGGGGCCCCCCGAAATCTCCAGCGGGACGGTCTGGGGCAGGCGCAGCGCCAGCGGCACCACCAGCTCCTGCAGGCGCTGCGGGGGGAAATGGAAATGGGGGGGTTAATTCAAATATTGGGGGGAATTCAAATATCGGGGGGAAATGGGGAAAATTGGGGGAAAAAGCCCAAAATTGGGGTGGGAGAGATGGAAATTGGGGAGAAAAAACCCAAAATTGGGGGGAAATAGTCAAAAACTGGGGGTAAATAGTAAAAAATTGGGGTGAGAGAGACAGAAATGGGGGGAATTAATTCAAATATCGGGGGGAAATGGGGAAAATTGGGGTGAGAGAGATGGAAATGGGGGGGAAAAAGTCCAAAATTGGGGTGAGAGAGATGGAAATGGGGGGGAATTAATTCAAATATTTGGGGGAAATTCAAATATCGGGGTGAAATAGTCAAAAATTGGGGTGAGAGAGACAGAAATCGGGGGGAGAAAGTCCAAAATTGGGGGGAAAAAGTGAAAATTGGGGTGAGACAGCCAAAAATCGGAGGGGAAATTCAAATATCGGGGGGAAATTCAAATATCGGGGGAAAAAGTCCAAAATTGGGGTGAGAGAGACGAAAATCGGGGGGAAAAAAGTCCAAAATTGGGGGGAAAAAGTCCAAAATTGGGGTGAGAGAGACGAAAATGAGGGGGGAATTCAAATATTGGGGGGAAATAGTCAAAAATTGGGGTGAGAGGGACGGAAATGGGGGGAAATTAATTCAAATATTGGGGGGAAATTCAAATATCGGGGGGAAAAGTCCAAAATTGGGGTGAGAGAGACGGAAATGGGGGGGAATTAGCCAAAAATTGGGGTGAGAGAGATGGAAATCGGGGGGAAAAGTCCAAAATTGGGGGGAAAAAGTGAAAATTGGGGTGAGACAGCCAAAAATCGGGGGGGAAATTCAAATATCGGGGGGAATTCAAATATCGGGGGGAAATGGGGAAAATTGGGGTGAGAGAGATGGAAATGGGGGGAAATAAATTCAAATATCGGGGGGAAATTCAAATATCGGGGTGAGAGAGACGGAAATTGGGGGGATTAATTCAAATATTGGGGGGAAATTCAAATATCAGGGGGAATTCAAATATCGGGGGGAAATAGTCAAAAATTGAGGGGAACAAGTCCAAAATTGGGGGGAAAAAGTCCAAAATTGGGGTGAGACAGCCAAAAATCAGGGGAAAATTCAAATATTGGGGGGAGACAGCCAAAAATGGGGCGGAAATAAAAATATTGGGGAGAAACGTGGAAATTTGGGGTGAGAGAGACGAAAATCGGGGGAAACTGAAATATCGGGGGGAAACGTGGAAAATTGGGGGGAAAAAGCCAAAAATCAGGGGGGAAATTAAAATATCAGGGGGAAACGTGGAAAATCCCCCCAAATCCCCCCAAATTCCCCCCAAAATCCTCCCAAATTCCCCCAAAAATTCTCCCAAAATCCTCCTAAATCCCCCCAAACTCCCCCCCGAATTTCTCCCAAAATCCTCCCAAATCCCCCCAAATCACCCTAAAATCCTCCCCAAATCCCCCTGAAATCCCCCCAAAACCCCCTCAAATCCCCTAAATCCTCCCAAATCCCCCAAAATCTCCCCAAAATCCCCCAAATTCTCACCCTGTGCGTCTCCTCCTTGATCAGGGGTCCCCCCGTGAGGACGATCCTGCGCAGGGCTGGGGGGGAACCCCAAAATTTGGGTTTTTTTACATTTTGGGGACCCCTCCCCAATTCCTGACCCCACCCAGGGAGGTTTGGGGGGTCCTGGGGGAATTTTGGGGGTCCCAGGGGAATTTTGGAGCCGTTTTTGGGAGTTCTGGGGGGGATTTGGGGGTCCTGGGGGGATTTTTTTGGGGTCCCGGGCTGATTTTGGGGGGATTTCGGGGGGATTTGGGTACCAGGAGCTGATTTTTGGGGTTCCTGAGCTGATTTGGGGCAGTTTTGGGGGTGATTTTGGGGTGATTTGGGAGGATTTGGGCTGGTTTTGGGGGGATTTGGGAGATTTTGGGGCGATTCAGGGGTTTTAGGCCATTTTTGGGGTAATTTTGTTGGTTTTGGGCTGTTTTGGGGCTGATTTTGACATTTTTGGGAATTCTTGGGGGTGATTTTGGGATTTTTTGGGCTGATTCTGTTGTTTTTGGGATTTTTGGGGCTGCTTTTGATGTTTTTGGGACTGATTTTGTTGTTTTTGGGGATTTTTGGGGCTTATTTTGTTGTTTTCGGGGCGTATTTTTCAGTTTTCGGGGGTTTTTGGGGCGGATTTGTTGTTTTTGGCGCTGATTTTGTTGTTTTTGGGGATTTTTGGGGCGGATTTTTCAGTTTTCGGGGGTTTTTGGGGCTGATTTTGTCATTTTTATGGATTTTTGGGGCAGATTTTTCAGTTTCCGGGGCCAATTTGGGGATTTTTGGGCCGATTTTATTGGTTTCGGGGTGGATTTTTCAATTTTCAGGGATTTTTGGGGCGGATTTTGTTGTTTTTGGCGTTTACCTGCCAGGGCGGCGGCGCAGGTGTCGCTGTTGGCCGCCGGTTCCCCTTTGCGGTGCAGGGGGGGCCCCTCCAGCCCCTCCCCCAATTTCGGCCGTTTGGGGGCGCTGGGTTTGGGCTCCGCCCGCAGCTGCCGAAAAATGGGGGTCAGGGGGGGAATTTTGGGGGGATTTGGGGGGATTTTGGGGAAATTTTGGGGTTTAGGGGGGATTTTGGGGGGATTTTGGGAGGGGATTTTGGGGTCGGGGGGATTTGGGGAGGTTTGGGGAGGGGATTTTGGGGGAATTTGGGGAGGGGATTTTGGGGTTGGGGGAATTGTGGGGGGATTTTGGGGGTTTTGAAGAGGGGAATTTGGGGTCAGGGGAATTTGGGGGGATTTTGGGGAGGGGATTTTGGGGGGTTTAGGGGAGGAATTAGGCCATTTTGGGGTAAAAAAGGGAGATTTTGAGGTGAAAAATGAAGATTTTTGGGGGGAAAAAAGGTGGGTTTTGGGTGGAAAAGGGACGTTTTGGGGGGGAAAAGGAGGTTTTGGTGAAAAAGGGAAGTTTTGGGGCAAAAAAGGGCAGTTTTGGGGCAGAAAAAGTAGAGTTTTGGGGTGAAAAAGGGCAGTTCTGGGGAAAAAGGGAAATTTCAGGGTATAAAAGGGAGATTTTAGGGTACAAAACCACAGTTTTGGGTGGAAAAGGGAGATTTAGGGGTGAAAAAGGGCATTTTTGGGGCAGAAAAAGGGCAGTTTTGGTGAAAAATGGCAATTTCGGGGAAAAAGGGAAATTTTGGGGTGAAAAGGGCATGTTTTGAGGCAGAAAATGGCAGTTTTAGGGAAAAGGGAGGTTTTGGAGTAAAAAAGGGCAGTTTTTGGGTGGAAAAAGATGATTTTGGGGTGAAAACGGGTGGTTTTGAGGTAAAGAAAGGAGAGATTTTGGGGTAAAAAGGACAGTTTTGGGTGGAAAAAGGGAAGTTTTGGGGGAAAGGGCGATTTTGGGGTAAAAAAGGGGGTTTTTGGCTGACCTTGGCCCCCTCGCTGGGGGGGCTGATGTCGCTGATCAGGTGGGACAGGAGAACCTCGCCGGGGGTCCCGGGGCCCTGCAGGACCCCCGAGGCCGCGCCGGCCACCTGCACCCAGAGCTCCAGGACCTGGTACAGGCGGCTCCGCACCGCCCTGGGCACCCCAAAAATCAACTCAGGGACCCCAAAAACCCCAAAAACCGCCCCAAAAAACAGCCCAAAACCCACCAAAAACACCCCAAAAAAACCGAAAAACACCAAAAACCAGCCCAAAACCCCCCCTGCACCCAGAGCTCCAGGACCTGGTACAGGCGGCTCCGCACCGCCCTGGGAACCCCAAAAATCAACTCAGGGACCCCAAAAACCCCAAAAACCGCCCCAAAAAACAGCCCAAAACCCACCAAAAACACCCCAAAAAAACCGAAAAACACCAAAAACCAGCCCAAAACCCCCCCTGCACCCAGAGCTCCAGAACCTGGTACAGGCGGCTCCGCACCGCCCTGGGCACCCCGAAAATCAACTCGGGGACCCCAAAAACCCCAAAAACCACCCCAAAAACCCCCAAAACCGCCCCAAAAAACCCCAAAAACCTCAAAAACCATCCCAAAAACCCAAAAAAACCCCAAAAATCACCAAAAAACCCACCCCGAAACCCCACCTGCACCCAGAGCTCCAGGACCTGGTACAGGCGGCTCCGCACCGCCCTGGGAACCCCAAAAACCTCAAAAACCACCCCAAAAACCGCCCCCAAAACCCCTAAAAACCCAAAAAAACATCCGAAAAAAACCAAAAACCTCAAAAACCACCCCAAAAACTCCAAAAAACAGCCCAAAAACCCACCCCTGCACCCACAGCTCCAGGACCTGGTACAGGCGGCTCCGCACCGCCCTGGGAACCCCAAAAACCCCAAAAACCTCAAAAACCACCCCAAAAACCCCAAAAACATCAAAATCCACCCCAAAAACCTCAAAAAACACCCCAAAAAACCCAAAAAACAGCCAGAAAACCCCAAAAAACACCCCCTGCACCCACAGCTCCAGCACCTGGTACAGGCGGCTCCGCACCGCCCTGGGAACCCCGAAAATCAACTCGGGGACCCCAAAAACCCCAAAACCGCCCCAAAAACCCCATAAACCACCCCAAAAAACCCCAAAAATACCAAAAATCACCCAAAAACTCACCCCAAACCCCCCCTGCACCCAGAGCTCCAGGACCTGGTACAGGCGGCTCCGCACCGCCCTGGGAACCCCAAAAATCAACTCGGGGACCCCAAAAACCCCAAAAACCGCCCCAAAAACCTCAAAAACCGCCCCAAAAAACCCCAAAAACCACCAAAAACAACCCAAAAACCCCAAAAATCACCCAAAAACTGCCCCTGCACCCAGAGCTCCAGGACCCGGTACAGGCGGCTCCGCACCGCCCTGGGAACCCCAAAAATCAACTCAGGGACCCCAAAAACCCCAAAACCCACCCCAAAAAAACCCAAAAAACCCAAAAAACAGCCCAAAAACCCACCCCAAACCCCCCCTGCACCCAGAGCTCCAGCACCTGGTACAGGCGGCTCCGCACCGCCCTGGGAACCCCAAAAATCAACTCGAGGACCCCAAAAACCCCAAAAACCACCCCAAAAACAGCCCCAAAACAAAAAAAAAAAAACCAAAACCCCCCAAAAACCCAAAAACCAACCCCAAAACCCCAGGGCTCCAACCACCCTGGGGACCCCAAAAATCAACCCAGGGACCCCAAAAACGGCCTCGGGAACCCCAAAAATGGGTTCAGGGACCCCTTTCCAGCTGTTTTTTCCCTTTTTTTTTGGTGTTTTTCCCCAATTTTGGGATTTTTTACCCCCTTTCCCAGCCGGTTTTCCCCATTTTTTCAGTTCTTTTTCTCATTTTTGGGATTTTTTCCCCATTCCCCAGACCGTTTTTCCCTTTGTTTGTGTTTTTTTTCCCATTTTTGGGATTTTTTTCCCCCTTCCCCAGCTGATTTTTCCCATTTTTTGGGATTTTTATCCCCATTTCCCAGCCGGTTTTTCCCATTTTTTGGGTTCTTTTTCCAATTTTTGGGATTTTTTCCCCCCCCTTTCCCAGCTGTTTTTTCCCATTTTTTGGGTTCTTTTTCCCATTTTGGGGATTTTTCCCCCTTTCCCAGCTGTTTTTTCCCATTTTTTGGGTTCTTTTCCCTTTTTTTGTGTTCTTTTCCCCATTTTTGTGTTTTTTTCCCCCAATTCCGTACCCGAAGGGTCTCTCCTGCCCGGGGGGAGGGTCCCGGGGGCCGCTCCAGGAGCTCAGAACCTGCGGGAAGAGGCGGCCCAGGAGGGACCCCCAACGCACCAGGCGCGCTCCGCACCTGAAATTCCCAAAATTCCATCGGAATTCCCGAAATCCCATCGGAATTCCCAAAATTCCAACAGAATTCCCAAAAAAACACACCCAGAATTGCCCAAAATCCCCCCAAAATCCACCTGGAACTGCCCCAAATCCCCCCAGGCGGGACCCCCAACGCACCAGGCGGGCTCCGCACCTGAAATTCCCAAAATTCCATCGGAATTCCCAAAATTCCAACAGAATTCCCAAAAAAACCACACCTGGAACTGCCCAAAATCCCCCAAAATCCACCTGGAACTGCCCAAATCCCCCCCAGGAGGGACCCCCAACGCACCAGGCGCGCTCCGCACCTGAAATTCCCAAAATTCCATCGGAATTCCCGAAATCCCAACAGAATTCCCAAAAAAATCCACACTGGAATTGCCCAAAATCCACCAGAATTGCCCAAAATCCCCCCAAAATCCACCTGGAACTGCCCCAAATCCCCCCCAGGAGGGACCCCCAACGCACCAGGCGGGCTCCGCACCTGAAATTCCCAAAATTCCATCGGAATTCCCGAAATCCCAACGGAATTCCCAAAAAAACCACACTGGAATTGCCCAAAATCCACCAGAATTGCCAAAAATCCCCCAAAATCCCCCCAAAATCCCCCTGGAATTCCCTAAAATCCACCTGGAATTCCCAAAATCCCCCAAAATCCACCGGAAGTTCCCAAAATCCCCCTGGAGCCCTCTGAGCATCCCCAGTTCCCTCCCAGTTTATCCCAGTATAAACCAGTTTATCCCATTCCCATTCCCAGTTTATCCCAGTCCCATTCCCAGTCCCTCCCAGTTTATCCCAGTCCCTCCCAGTCCCCCCCAGTCCCTCCCAGTTTATCCCAGTATAACCAGTCCCATTCCCAGTCCCCTCCCAGTACATCCCAGTCCCCGCCAGTCCCTCCCAGTATAACCAGTTCCCTCCCAGTCCCATTCCCAGTCCCTCCCAGTATATCCCAGTTTATCCCAGTCCCCCCCAGTTCCCCCCCAGTTCCCCCCAGTCCATCCCAGTCCCTCCCAGTATATCCCAGTATAACCAGTCCCATTCCCAGTCCCCCCCAGTCCCATTCCCAGTATATCCCAGTCCCTCCCAGTCCCATTCCCAGTATATCCCAGTATAACCAGTCCCTCCCAGTATAACCAGTATAACCAGTCCCCCCCAGTCCCATTCCCAGTATAAACCAGTATAACCAGTGGCTCACGCCAGCAGCAGCGCCCCCAGCACGTCCAGCACGTCCAGGTGCACCTGAGGCAGCAGCAGCCCCCGCAGGGGCCCCTCCCCGAACCAGTTCTGGGGGCACAGGACCAGTACGGACCAGTTCAAACCAGTATAAACCAGTAAAAACCAGTACAGACCAGTACAGACCAGTACCAGTCAGTTTAAATTGAAAAAAACAATTTAAAATTGGGATTAAACCACATTCTGTTGGAATAAACCGGTTTAAATTCCCAGAAAGGAGAACAAGCCTGACCAGTAGAAACCAGTAAGGACCAGTTCAAACCAGTACAGACCAGTACAAACCAGTACAAACCAATACCAGTCAGTTTAAATCAAAATAAACCAGTTTAAAATTGGGATTAAACCACATTCTATTGGAACAAACCGGTTTAAATTCCCAGAAAGGAGAACAAACCCGACCAGTAGAAACCAGTAAGGACCAGTTCAAACCAGTACAGACCAGTACAAACCAGTACAGACCAGTACCAGTCAGTTTAAATTGAAATAAACCAGTTTAAATCAGAATTAAACCAGTTTCAATTGGAATAAACCAAACCGGTTTAAATGCTTAGAAAGGAGGACAAACCCAACCAGTAGAAACCAGTAAGGACCAGTACAGACCAGTACAAACCAGTACCAGTCAGTTTAAATTGAAATAAACCGGTTTAAATCAGAATTAAACCCGTTTAAATTGGAATAAACCGGTTTAAATTCCCAGAAAGGAGAACAAGCCTGACCAGTAGAAACCAGTAAGGACCAGTTCAAACCAGTACAGACCAGTACAAACCAGTACAAACCAGTACCAGTCAGTTTAAATCAAAATAAACATTTTAAAATTGGGATTTAACCCCATTCTATTGGAATAAACCGGTTTAAATTCCCAGAAAGGAGAATGAGCCTGACCAGTAGAAACCAGTAAGGACCAGTTCAAACCACTACAGACCAGTACAAACCAGTACAAACCAGTACAAACCAGTACCAGTCAGTCTAAATTGAAATAAACCAGTTTAAATCAGGATTAAACCGATTTCAAATTGGAATAAACCGGTTGAAATTCTCCCCAAACCAAAACCCCCCCAAAAATCCGAAATCACCCCAAAAATCCGTCCCAAAAGAACAAAAATCCACCTTAAAAACCCCCAAAAACCTTTACTGGTTTATACTGGTCCTTACTGGTTTGTACTGGGTGATTTTGGGGTGATTTTGGGGTTTTTTGGGGTGACACTCGGGAGATGTTTTAAGAAGGTTTTTGGGGTGATTTTGGGGTGATTTTGGGGTGATTTTGGGGTTTTTTGGGGTTTTTTGGGTTGACACTCAGGAGATGTTTTGGGAAGGTTTTTGGGGTGATTTTGGGGTGATTTTAGGTTGATTTTGGGATTTTTTTGGTTGACACTCAGGAAATGTTTCAGGAAGGATTTTGGGGTGATTTCTGGGGTAATTCAGGGTGATTTTGAGGTGATTTTGGGGTGATTTTGGGGTGATTTTGGGGTGATTTTGGGGTGATTTTGGGGTTTTTTGGGGTGACACTCAAGAGATGTTTTAAAAAGGTTTTTGGGGTGATTTTGGGGTGATTTGGGATGATTTTTTGGGGTGATTTTGGGGTTTTTTGGGGTGACACTCAGGAGATGTTTTAAGAAGGTTTTTGGGGTGATTTCTGGGGTAATTTGGGATGATTTTGGGGTGATTTTGGGTGTTTTTGGGGTGACACTTGGGAGATGTTTTAAGAAGGTTTTTGGGGTGATTTTGGGGTGATTTGGGATTATTTTGGGGTGATTTTGGGGTTTTTTGGGGTGACACTCACCAGGTTCTTGGTGGTGACGTTGAGGGCGCGGCAGACGAGGTCCAGAATGTCCTGAACTGGGACGGTGACGGGAGCCACGAAATCCTTACTGGGAACGGGGAGAGCGTCACTGGGAGCCACTGGGGGGGACTGGGGGGGACTGGGAGGGACTGGGAGGGACTGGGAGGGACTGGGAGGGGATTTGGGGTCACTGGGAGGGACTGGGAGGAACTGGGAGAGGGTTTGGGGTCACTGCGGGGGACTGGGGCAAACTGGGAGGGACTGGGAGGGAACTGAAAGGGACTGGGAGGAACTGGGATGGGATTTGGGGTCACTGGGAGGGGGTTTGGGGGGACTGGGAGGGACTGGGAGGGGATTTGGGGTTACTGGGAGGGACTGGGAGGGACTGGGAGGGACTGGGAGGGACTGGGAGGGGACTGGGAGGGACTGGGATGGGATTTAGGGTCACTGGGAGGGACTGGGAGGAACTGGGAGAGGGTTTGGAGTCACTGGGAGGGACTGAGAGGGGACTGGGGGGGGAATTTGGGGTCACTGGGAGGGGGTTTGGGGGGACTGGGAAGGACTGGGAGGGATTGGGAGGGGATTTGGGGCCACTGGGGGGGACTGGGGGTAACTGGGAGGGACTGGGATGGGATTTGGGGTCACTGGGAGGGACTGGGAGGGACTGGGATGGGATTTGGGGTCCCTGGGAGGGAGTAGGGGAAACTGGGATGGACTGGGAGGAACTGGGAGGGGATTTGGGGTCACTGGGAGGGACTGGGAGGGACTGGGAGGGAACTGGGGGGGACTGGGATGGGACTGGGAGGGACTGGGAGGGACTGGGAGGGAATTTGGGGTCACTGGGATGGACTGGGAGGGGGTTTGGAGTCACTGGGAGGGAATTTGGGGTCACTGGGGGGGACTGGGAGGAACTGGGATGGGATTTGGGGTCACTGGAATGGACTGGGAGGGGGTTTGGGGTTACTGGGAGGGACTGGGAGGAACTGGGATGGGATTTGGGGTCCCTGGGAGGGAGTAGGGGAAACTGGGAGGGACTGGGAGGGGACTGGGAGGGGATTTGGGGGCACTGGGGGGGACTGGGGGGAACTAGGAGGGAACTGGGAGCACTGGAAATGGGACTGGGAGGAACTGGGATGGACTGGGGGGGACTGGGAGAGGTTTGGGGGTACCCAGGGTGGATTTTGGCGGGTCCCAAAGAGGATTTTGGGGAGGATTTTGGGGTTTTCGTGGCTCCTGGCTGGACGCGAGGGGGAATTTTGGGGTTTTTGGGTGGATTTTGATGGGAATTTTGGGGTGAATTTTGGGATTTTGGGTGGATTTTGATGGGAATTTTGGTATTTTGGGAATTTTGGGGTGAATTTTGGGGATTTTGGTACCTCAGGAGCAGCCTGAGGATGCGGCAGAGCCCCGAAAATCTCGAGTGCAGGGTCAGGACCCATCCAGGGGGAATTTTGGGGGGATTTTGGGGTTTTTGGGTAGATTTTGATGGGAATTTTGGGGTTTTTGGGTGGATTTTGAGGTTTCGGGAATTTTGGGGTGAATTTTGGGGATTTTGGTACCTCAGGAGCAGCCGGAGGATGCGGCAGAGCCCCGAAAATCTCGAGTGCCCCCAGGGGGAATTTTGGGGGGATTTTGGGTGGATTTTGATGGGGATTTTGGGGTTTTTGGGTGGATTTTGACGGGGATTTTGGTATTTTGGGAATTTTGGGGTGAATTTTGGGGATTTTGGTACCTCAGGAGCAGCCTGAGGACGCGGCAGAGCCCCAAAAACCTCGAGTGCAGGGTCAGGACCCCCCCAGGGGGAATTTTGGGGGAATTTTGGGATTTTTGGGTAGATTTTGATGAGGATTTTGGGGTTTTTGGGTGGATTTTGACGGGGATTTTTGGTGTTTTGGGGTTTTGGGGTTTTTGGGGTGAATTTTGGGGATTTTGGTACCTCAGGAGCAGCCGGAGGACGCGGCAGAGCCCCGAAAATCTCGAGTGCGCCCAGGGGGAATTTTGGGGGGATTTTGGGTGGATTTTGATGGGAATTTTGAGGTTTTTGGGTGGATTTTGACGGGGATTTTTGGTGTTTTGGGATTTTGGGAATTTTGGGGTGAATTTTTGGGATTTTGGTACCTCAGGAGCAGCCTGAGGACACGGCAGAGCCCCGAAAATCTCGAGTGCAGGGTCAGGACCCCCCCAGGGAGAATTTTGGGGGGATTTTGGGTGGATTTTGATGGGGATTTTGGTTTTTTTGGGTGGATTTTGATGGGGATTTTTGGTGGTTTGGGATTTTGGGAATTTTGGGGTGAATTTTGGGGATTTTGGTACCTCAGGAGCAGCCTGAGGACGCGGCAGAGCCCCGAAAATCTCAAGTGCCCCCAGGGGGAATTTTGGGGGGATTTTGGGGTTTTTGGGTAGATTTTGATGGGGATTTTGGGGTTTTTGGGTGGATTTTGATGGGGATTTTTGGTGTTTTGGGCTTTTGGGGTTTTTGGGGTGAATTTTGGGGATTTTGGTACCTCAGGAGCAGCCTGAGGACGCGGCAGAGCCCCGAAAATCTCGAGTGCAGGGTCAGGACCCCCCCCAGGGAGAATTTTGGGGGGGATTTTGGGGTTTTTGGGTGGATTTTGATGGGGATTTTTGGTGTTTTGGGCTTTTGGGGTTTTTGGGGTGAATTTTGGGGATTTTGGTACCTCAGGAGCAGCCTGAGGACGCGGCAGAGCCCCGAAAATCTCGAGTGCAGGGTCAGGACCCCCCCAGGGGGAATTTTGGGGGGATTTTGGGGTTTTTGGGTGGATTTTGACGGGGATTTTTGGTGTTTTGGGGCTTTGGGAATTTTGGGGTGAATTTTGGGGATTTTGGTACCTCAGGAGCAGCCTGAGGACGCGGCAGAGCCCCGAAAATCTCGAGTGCAGGGTCAGGACCCCCCCGGCGTCGCCGTCCGGGGGGGGGGGCAGCAGCAGCTCCACCCCGGGACCCTCGTACGGGAGCGGGTCTGGGGCCAAAAACCCCAAAAGTCACCCCAAAACCACCCCAAAACCACCCCAAATCACCCCAAAATCCTCACCTCCCTTCAGCAGCCCTGTGAGACCCCAAAACCACCCCAAATAACCCCAAAAGTCACCCCAAAACCACCCCAAATGACCCCAAAATCATCATCTCCCTTCAACAGCCCTGTAAGACCCCAAAACCACCCCAAATAACCCCAAAAGTCACCCCAAAATTCTCAATTCCTTCAACAACCCTGTGAGACCCCAAAACCACCCCAAATAACCCCAAAAGTCACCCCAAAACCACCCCAAATCACCCCAAAATCCTCACCTCCCTTCAAAAGCCCTGTGAGACCCCAAAACCCCCCAAAACCACCCCAAAACGCCCCCAAATAACCCCAAAATCCTGAGCTCCCTTTAACAACCCTGTAACACCCCAAAACCACCCCAAACCACCCCAAATAACCCCAAGTTACCCTAAAATCCCCAAATCCCCCCAAATGACCCCAAAACTCACCCCAAAATCCTCACCCCTCCCTTTATGAACCCTGCAAGACCCCAAAACCACCCCAAACTCCCCCAAAATGACCCCAAATCTGCCCCAAATCCCCCTTAAATGACCCCAAATCCCCCATAAACCACCCCAAATCCCCCATAAATGACCCCAAATCCCCCCAAAATGACCCAAAATCCCCCCAAATCACCCCAAAATGACCCAAAATCCCCCCAAATGACCCAAAATCCCCTCACCAGTTTCACAGCCCTCGAAGAGAGCCCCCAGCAGCCCGTGCAGGGTGGCCAGCAATGCCCAAATTCCCCATAAATGACCCCAAATCCCCCATAAATGACCCCAAATCCCCCCGAAATTACCGTAAATTCCCCCAAAATGACCCAAAATCCCCTGAAATCACCCCAAATTCTCCTCACCAGTTTCACAGCCCTCGAAAAGGGCCCCCAGCAGCCCGTGCAGGGTGGCCAGCACTCCCCAAGCCCCCCATAAACCACCATAAACCACCCCAAATCCCCTTTAAATAATCCCAAACCCCCCTGAAATGACCCAAAATCCCCCCAAATCCCCCCAAATTCCCCTCACTGGTCTCACAGCCCTCGAAGAGAGCCCCCAGCAGCCCGTGCAGGGTGGCCAGCAGCCTCTAAATGCCCCCTAAATGCCCCATAAATGACCCCAAATTCCCCCGAAATGACCCGAAATGACCCCAAATCCCCTCAAAATGACCCAAAATCCCCCCAAATCACCCCAAAATCCCCTCACCAGTTTCACAGCCCTCGAAAAGGGCCCCCAGCAGCCCGTGCAGGGTGGCCAGCAATACCCAAATTCCCCATAAACCACCCCAAATCCCCCATAAACCACCCCAAATCCCCCCGAATTCCCCCCAAAATGACCCAAATCACCCCAAAATGACCCAAAATCCCCCCAAATTACCCCAAATTCCCCTCACCAGTCTCACAGCCCTCGAAAAGGGCCCCCAGCAGCCCGTGCAGGGTGGCCAGCAATGCCCCAAATCCTCCCGAAATCCCCCCTAAACCCCCATAAACCACCCCAAATCCCCCCAAAATTACCCAAATCACCCCAAAATGACCCAAAATCTCCCCAAATCACCCCAAAATCCCCTCACCGGTCTCGCAGCCCTCGAAGAGAGCCCCCAGCAGCCCGTGCAGGGTGGCCAGCAATGCCCAAATCCCCCATAAACCACCCCAAATTCTCCCCCAAATGACCCCCAAACCCCCCAAATGACCCCAAATTCCCCCTGAAAAAACCCAAAATCCCCCCAAATCACCCCAAATTTCCCTCACCAGTCTCGCAGCCCTCGAAGAGAGCCCCCAGCAGCCCGTGCAGGGTGGCCAGCAATGCCCAAAACCCACATAAACCACCCCAAATCCCCCCGAAAGCCCCCCTAAACCCACATGAATGACCCCAAATCCCCCTGAAATGACCCAAAATCCCCCAAAATCCCCCCAAAATCCCCTCACCGGTCTCACAGCCCTCGAAGAGCGCCCCCAGCAGCCCGTGCAGGGTGGCCAGCACACCCCAAATTCCCCATAAACCGCCCCAAATCACCCCTAAATCCCCCCTAAACCCCCATAAATGACCCCAAATCCTCCCGAAATGACCCGAAATGACCCAAAATCCCCTGAAATCACCCCAAATTCCCCTCACCAGTCTCGCAGCCCTCAAAGAGAGCCCCCAGCAGCCCGTGCAGGGTGGCCAGCAGCCTCTAAATGCCCCCTAAATCCCCATAAATGACCCCAAATCCCCCCGAAATGACCCCAAATCCCCCCCAAATAATCGCAAAATGACCCAAAATCCCCTGAAATCACCCCAAAATCCCCTCACCAGTCTCACAGCCCTCGAAAAGGGCCCCCAGCAGCCCGTGCAGGGTGGCCAGCAGCCTCTAAATGCCCCCTAAATCCCCCATAAATTACCCCAAAATCCCCCATGAACCACCCCAAATCCCCCCGAAATGACCCGAAATGACCCAAAATGACCCAAAATCCCCTGAAATCACCCCAAAATCCCCTCACCAGTTTCACAGCCCTCGAAGAGCGCCCCCAGCAGCCCGTGCAGGGTGGCCAGAACTCCCTGCAGCTCCTGGTGCCAACACTCCGTGTGCCGCAGCCCCTGCGAGAACCCCCGGCCCAGCGCCGGCAGCAGCGCGTAGCACTCACAGGCCAGCTAAAAACGGGGAGAAACGGGGTGAGGGACCCCAAAAACGGGGTCAGGAACCCCAAAAACGGGGTCAGGAACCCCAAAAACGGGGCTGGGACCCCAAAAATCTGATCTGGGGTCCTCAAAAACCCCCCAAAACTGCCCCAGAAACCCCAAAAACTGCCCCAAAATTGCCCCCAAATCCTCTAAAACTGCCCTAAAAACCCTGGCCCATCACATAGCACTGGCAGGCCAGCTGGAAATGCAAAAAAATGGGGTCAGGAACCCCAAAAATGGGGTCAGGAACCCCAAAAATGGGGTCAGGAACCCCAAAAATGGGGCTGGGACCCCAAAATTCCGATTCTGGGACCTCGAAAACCCCCAGAAACTGCCCCAGAAACCCCCAAAATCCCCCAAAACTGCCCCGGAACCCCCAGCCCAGCACACAGCACTTGCAAACCAGATGAAAACAGACAAAAATGGGGTCAGGAACCCCAAAAATGGGGTCAGGAACCCCAAAAACGGGGTCAGGAACCCCAAAAACGGGGCTGGGACCCCAAAATTCTGATCCGGGGACCTCGAAAACCCCCAGAAACTGCCCCAGAAACCCCCAAAATCCCCTCCAAGCCCCCCAAAAAAACCCCAAAATCCCCCAAAATCACCCCAAAACCCCCCAAAAAAAACCAAATCCCCCCAAAAGCCCCCAACAAAATCCCCCCCAAAAAACCCAACCCCCCCCCAAAATCCCCTCCAAACCCCTCCCAAAAAACCCCAAACCCCCAAAAAAACCCACAAAAAATCCCAGACCCCCCAAGATCCCCCATAAAAATCCCCCCAAAAAACCCAACCACCCCAAAATCCCCTCGACACCCCCCCAAAAAACCCCAAACCCACCCAAAAAACCCCAAAAAATCCCAAACCCCCAAAAACCCCCCACAAAAATCCCCCCAAAAACCCCCAAACCCCCCCAAAAAAACCCCGAAATTCCCTCCAAACTCCCCAAAAATCCCAACCCCCCCAAAAAAAACCCCAAAAAACCCCTGACCCCCCAAAAAAACCACCAAAATCCCCTCCAAACCCCCCAAAAAACCACCAAAATCCTCTCCAAACCCCCCAAAAAAAACCCCAAAAATCCCAAACTCCCCCAAATCCTTTCCAAATCTCCCAAAAACCCAAAACCCCCCCAAAAAAACCCAAAAACCCCCACAAAAATCTCCCCCAAAAAACCCCTAAAAATCCAAATTCCCCCAAAACCCTCCACAAAAATCCCCCCAAAAAACCCCAAAATCCCCTTCAAACCCCCCCAAAAAATCCCAAACCCCCCAAAAAACCCCAAAAAATCCAAAACCCCCCAAAATCCCCTCAACACTCCCCAAAATTCCCCCAAAATCCCCTCCAAACCCCCCCAAAATTCCTCCAAAACCCCCCAAAATCCCCTCAACACTCCCCAAAAAAACCCCAAAAAACCCCGAAAACCCCCCAAAATCCCCTCCAAACCCCCCCAAAATTCCCCCCAAACCTCCCAAATATCCTCCCAAAATCCCCTCCAAACCCCCCAAAAAACCCAAAAAATCCCAAAACCCCCCAAAAAAACCCAAAACCCCCCAAAAACCCCCCAAACCCCCCAAATTTGTCCCACCTGCTGCAGCCGGGGGCTGTCGCTGTCGATGCGCGACAGGAAATGCGCCGCCAACTTCCCCTGGGGGGGGAGGGGAGGGGGAATTTGGGGAGGGGTCCCAAACCCGGGACCCCCCAAACCCTCCCCAAATTCCCCCAAATTGCCCCAAAATTGCCCCAAATTGGGGAGGGGGCTCAGGACCCCCCGGGGGGATTTGGGGGGGGTCTCACCCTCATGGAGCCGCAGGCGCCGGGGTAGAAGGAGAGGCAGGACTTGATCCCCTCCAGCGTGGAGAGCTCGCACTGGGGGGGGGGAAAAGGGGTGAGACCCCTCCCCAAATTCATGGGGACCCCTCCCCAAATTCAGGGAGACCCCTCCCCAAATTCCTGAGGTCCCAAAATTCCCAGAAATCCCAAAAATTCCACCCAAAAAATGCCCCAAATCCCATCCAAAATGGACACTTGGGGGGGAAAAGGGGTGGGGGGGGGAAAAGGGGGGGGGAAAAGGGGGTGGGACCCCTCCCCAAATTCACAGAGACCCCTCCCCAAATTATTGGAGACCCCTCCCCAAATTTATGGGGACCCCTCCCCAAATTATTGAAATCCTGAAATTGTCAGAAATCCCAAAAATTCCACCCAAAAAATGCACCAAATCCCATCCAAAATGGACACTTGGATGGGACCCCACCCCAAATTCTGGGAGACCCCTCCCCAAATTCACAGAGACCCCTCCCCAAATTCAGGGAGACCCCTCCCCAAATGCACAGAGACCCCTCCCCAAATTATTGAGGACCCCTCCCCAAATTATTGAGATCCTGAAATCCCAAAAATTCCACCCAAAAAATGCCCCAAATCCCATCCAAAATGGACACTTGGGGGGGGAAAGGGGGTGGGACCCCTCCCCAAATTCACAGAGACCCCTCCCCAAATTCATGGAGACCCCTCCCCAAATTTATGGAGACCCCTCCCCAAATTCACAGAGACCCCTCCCCAAATTATTGAAATAATGAAATTGTCAGAAATCCCGAAAATTCCACCCAAAAAAGGCACCAAATCCCATCCAAAATGGACACTTGGATGGGACCCCACCCCAAATTCTGGGAGACCCCTCCCCAAATTCATGGGGACCCCTCCCCAAATTCACAGAGACCCCTCCCCAAATTATTGGGGAGCCCTCGACCCCTCCCCAAATTATTAAGGTCCCGAAATTCCCAGAAATCCAAAAAATTCCACCCAAAAAATCCCATCCAGCGTGGAGAGCTCGCACTGGGGGGGGAAAAGGGGTGAGACCCCTCCCCAAATTCACGGGGACCCCTCCCCAAATTCACAGAGACCCCTCCCCAAATTCACGGAGACCCCTCCCCAAATTCCTGAGGTCCCAAAATTCCCAGAAATCCAAAAAATTCCACCCAAAAAATCCCATCCAGGATGGACAGCTTGCACTGGGGGGAGGGGAAAAAGGGGTGAGACCCCTCCCCAAATTATTTGAGACCCCTCCCCAAATTCACAGAGACCCCTCCCCAAATTCACAGAGACCCCTCCCCAAATTATTGGGACCCCTCCTCAAATTATTGAAATCCTGAAATTGTCAGAAATCCCAAAAATTCCACCCAAAAAATGCCCCAAATCCCATCCAAAACGGACACTTGGGGGGGAAAGAGGATGGGACCCCTCCCCAAATTCAGGGAGACCCCTCCCCAAATTCATGGGGACCCCTCCCCAAATTATTGAGGACCCCTCCCCAAATTATTGAGATCCTGAAATCCCAAAAATTCCACCCAAAAAACGCCCCAAATCCCATCCAAAATGGATACTTGGGGGGAAAAGGGGTTGGGACCCCTCGGGTTGGGACCCCTCCCCAAATTCATGGAGACCCCGAAGCCCCCAGACCCATTTGGAGCCCCCAGACCCATTTTAGCCCCATTTTAACCCCATTTAACCCTTTCTGTTCCCCTTTTAACCCCCTCTAATCATCATTTTTTCCATTTTAATCCCATTTTTTCCCAATGTAACCCAATTTTCCCCACTTTTACCCCCATAACCCCCCCAAACTGACTCCTCCGAAGCCCCCAGACCCATTTTCAGCCCCCAGACCCATTTTAGCCCCACTTAACCCTTTCCATTCCCCTTTTAACCCCCTCAAATCCTCATTTTTTTCCATTTTAATCCCATTTTTTCCATTTTAACCCAATTTTCCCCACTTTTACTCCCATAACCCCCCCAAGCTGACCCCCCCGCAGCCCCCACACCCATTTGGAGCCCCCAGACCCATTTTAACCCCGTTTAACCCTTTCCATTCCCCTTTAAACCCCCTCGAATCATCATTTTTTCCCATTTTACTCCCATTTTTTCCCGAATTTAACCCGTTTTTCCCAGTTTTATCCCCCAGCCCGAGCCCCCCGAAGCCCCCAGACCCATTTGGAGCCCCCAGCCCCATTTTAGCCCCATTTAACCCTTTCCATTCCACTTTTAACCCATTGAATCCTCATTTTTTCCCATTTTAATCCCATTTTTTCCCAATTTTAACCCGTTTTTCCCAGTTTTACCCCCCAGCCCGAGCCCCCCGAAGCCCCCAGACCCATTTGGAGCCCCCAGACCCATTTTAGCCCCATTTAACCCTTTCCATTCCCCTTTAAACCCCCTCTAATCCTCATTTTTTCCCATTTTAATCCCATTTTTCCCAATTTTAACCCGTTTTTCCCAATTTTATCCCCCAGAAGCCCCCCAAGCCGACTCCCCCGAAGCCCCCAGACCCATTTTAAGCCCCCAGACCCATTCTAACCCCCTTTAACCCTTTCCATTCCCCTCTTAACCCCCTCTAATCCTCATTTTTTCCCATTTTACTCCCATTTTTTTCCAATTTTAACCCATTTCTCCCAGTTTTACCCCCCAGCCCAAGCCCCCCGAAGCCCCCAGACCCATTTTCAGCCCCCAGCCCCATTTTAACCCCATTTAACCCTTTCTATTCCCCTTCTAAACTCCTCTAATCCTCTTTTTTTCCCATTTTAATCCCATTTTCCCCAATTTTAACTTGTTTTTCCCGGTTTTATCCCCCAGCCCGAGCCCCCCGAAGCCCCCAGACCCATTTGGAGCCCCCAGCCCCATTTCAATCCCGTTTAACCCTTTCCATTCCCCTCTTAACCCCCTCAAATCCTCATTTTTCCCATTTTAATCCCATTTTTTCCCAATTTTAACCCGTTTTTCCCAGTTTCATCCCCCAGAAGCCCCCCAAGCCGACTCCCCCGAAGCCCCCAGACCCATTTGAAGCCCCCAGACCCATTTTAGCCCCATTCTAGCCCTATTTAACCCTTTCCATTCCCCTTTAACCCCCCCAATCATCATTTTTTCCCATTTTACTCCCATTTTTTCCATTTTAACCCAATTTTCCCCACTTTTACTCCCATAACCCCCCCAAGCTGACCCCCCCCGAAGCCCCCAGACCCATTTGGAGCCCCCAGACCCATTTTAACCCCACTTAACCCTTTCCATTCCCCTCTTAACCCCCCCAATCCTCATTTTTTCCCATTTTAATCCCATTTTTTCCCATTTTAATCCCATTTTTTCCCAATTTTAACCCGTTTTTCCCGGTTTTACCCCCCAGCCCGAGCCCCCCGAAGCCCCCAGACCCATTTGGAGCCCCCAGACCCATTTTAACCCCGTTTAACCCTTTCCATTCCCCTTTTAACCCTCTCTAATCATCATTTTTTTTCCATTTCAACCAAATTTTCCCCACTTTTACTCCCATAACCCCCCCCAAACCGACTCCCCTGAATCCCCCAGATCCATTTAGAGCCCCCAGACCCATTTGAAGCCCCCAGACCCATTTTAGCCCCATTTAACCCTTTCCATTCCCCTTTTAACCCCCTCTAATCCGCATTTTTTCCCATTTTAATCCCATTTTTCCCAATTTTAATCCCATTTTTTCCCGATTTTAACCCGTTTTTCCCAATTTTATCCCCCAGAAGCCCCCCGGCCCGAGCCCCCCGAAGCCCCCAGACCCATTTGGAGGCCCCAGACCCATTTCAATCCCGTTTAACCCTTTCCATTCCCCTCTTAACCCCCTCTAATCCTCACTTTTTCCCATTTTAATCCCATTTTTTCCCAATTTTAACCCGTTTTTCCCGATTTTACCCCCCGGCCCGAGCCCCCCGAAGCCCCCAGACCCAATTCGGACCTCGGGCCGCAGGGCCAGCAGGGAGGTGAGGATCCCGGGGATGTGGTTGGTGCCGATGTCCCGCGCCAGCTCCGGCAGCTGCGCCGAGAAGCGAAGCAGCTCCCGCAGCACCGAGACCCCCAGAGCCACCGTGGGGGGCGGGTCCTGCGACTGGGGGGACCCCAAAACCCGTCAGGACCCCTCCCCAAATTAGAGACCCCACCCCAAAATCGTCCCAGTTGAAATAACCCACAAAACCCCTAAAAAATGGTAAAAATGTCCCAAAAAAAAGGCAAAAATTAGTCAAGAATGGGGTGTGGGACCCCCCAAAACACCCCCAGGACCACCTTAAGGGGGGGTCCTGAGACTGGGGGGACCCCAAAACCCGTCAGGACCCCTCCCCAAATTAGAAAAACCCCCAAAAAGCATCCCAAGTGAAATAACCCGAAAAAAATAGAAAAAAAAGCAAAAAAAAAGGCGAAAATGGGTCAAAAATGGGCTGTGGGACCCCCAAAACACCCCCAGGACCACCTTAAGGGGGGGTCCTGAGACTGGGGGGACCCCAAAACCCGTCAGGACCCCTCCCCAAATTAGAGACCCCCCCTCAAAATCATCCCAATTGAAATAACCCAAAAAAAAACACCAAAAAATGGCGAAAATTGGTCAAAAATGGGGTGTGGGACCCCCCAAAACACCCCCAGGACCACCTTAAGGGGGAATCCTGAGACTGGGGGGACCCCAAAACCCGTCAGGACCCCTCCCCAAATTAGAGACCCCACCCCAAAATGGTCCCAGTTGAAATAACCCCAAAAAAATGAAAAAAAACGGTGAAAATGCATCAAAAATGGGGTGTGGGACCCCCCAAAACACCCCCAGGTGTGCCCAGGTATATCCCAGGTGTGTCCCAGGTGTGCCCCAGGTGTGTTCCGGTGTATCTCAGGTGTGTCCAGGTGTGTTCCTGATGCCCCCAGGTGCCCCCAGCTGTGCCCCAGGTGTGCCCAAAATACCCCCCAGCTGTGCCCAGGTGTGCCCCAGGTGCCCCCAGGTGCCCCCAGGTGTGCCCCAGGTGCCCCCAGGTGTCCCCAGCTGTGCCCAGGTGTGCCCAGGTGTGCCCCAGGTGCCCCCAGGTGTCCCCAGCTGTGCCCAGGTGTGCCCAGGTGTGCCCCAGGTGCCCCCAGGTGCCCCCAGGTGTGCCCAGGTGTATCCCAGGTGCCCCCAGGTTTATCCCAGGTCCTCCCAAGTGTGCCCAGCTGTGCCCAGGTGTCCCCAGGTGTGTCCCAGCTGTCCCAGCTGTGCCCAGGTGTACCCAGGTGTATCCCAGCAGTACCCAGGTGCGCCCCACCTCTCCCAGGTGTGCCCAGGTGTGCCCGAAATGTGCCCAGGTGTGTCCAGGTCTGCCCAGCTGTACCCAGGTGTACCCAGGTACCCTTCAGGTGTATCCCTGGTGTATCTCAGGTACCCCCAGGTGTATCTCAGGTGCCCTCACCTGGAGCAGGTGCTGCAGGAGGCGGAGCCAGCCCAGGCAGTGCTGCTGGAAGGCGTCGCCGGGGCTCTCACTGACCAATAGGGACAGGAGGCACAGCCCCTCGAACCTGCAACGCCATTGGTCAGCCGGGACACGCCCCCAGCCACGCCCAAACCCCTGATTGGCTGCTGCAGGCACAGCCCCTCGAACCTGCAACGCCATTGGTCAGCGCAGACACGCCCCCCCTGGCCACGCCCACAGCCCTGATTGGCTGCTGGGGACACAGCCCCTTGAACCTGCAACGCCATTGGTCAGCCTGGACACGCCCCCGGCCACGCCCACACCCCTGATTGGCCGCTGCAGGCACAGCCCCTCGAACCTGCAACGCCATTGGTCAGCCGGGACACCCCCCCTGGCCACGCCCAGCCACACCCACACCCCTGATTGGCTGCTGCAGGCACAGCCCCTCGAACCTGCAACGCCATTGGTCAGCCCGGACACACCCCCTGGCCACGCCCAGCCACACCCACACCCCTGATTGGCTGCTGCGGGCACAGCCTCTCAAAGCTGCAACGGCATTGGTCAGCCAGGACACGCCCCCCCCAGCCACACCCACAGCCCTGATTGGCTGTTGGGAGCTCTAAGCCCCGCCCACTTTCCTTATAAGGACAGCCTAGAATGGGGCGTGGCTCACACGCAGAATCTGATTGGCTGAGATGAAGCCACGCCCAACCCACACCCAGCAGCCAATCACAGACAAGCCCCACCCACCAGAATTAGTCACGCGCCCAAGGAACGATCTGATTGGCCAATAACACCACCCAGCCAATCGCAAAGCGCTGCAAAGCCACACCCCCTCCTCCTCATTGGCTGCTCCGCCCCCAGGGGGTAAAACCTCTCCTGATTGGTTCCTCCCTGTCCAATGGCAGCCAAGATGCCCCGGAGAACGATTCCCATTGGCTGCCAAGCCGGCCCCGCCCCCACACTGCGTTCCCATTGGTTTGCACTCAGCCACGCCCACCCCATGGCAGCAGCCAATGAGGGGATGGGAGGGGCGGGGCCTGCGCTGTGATTGGCCGTTGGGGCTGTCACTCACCGCGTCTTCATGGAGCCCAGGCGGGCGCTGGCGACGCCCAGGAGACCCCCGAGGGCGGCCTGGGGAGGGGTCAGAGGTCAGCGGGGGTCACACAGGGGTCAGCGGAGGTCAGGGGTCACCCAAGGGTCACCCAGGGGTCAGGGGTCACCCAGGGGTCACTTGGGGCTTAGGGGTCACCCAGGGGTCAGGGGTTACTCAGGGGTCACCCAGGGGTCATTCAGGAGTCATCAGGGGTCACCTAGGGGTCACAGGTCACCCAAGGGTCACCTGGGGCTCTGGGGTCACTCAGGGATCATTCAGGAGTCATCAGAGGTCACCCAGGGGTCAGGGGTCACCCAGGGGTTACTCAGGTCACCCAGGGGTCATTCAGGAGTCATCAGGGGTCATTCAGGGTCAGGGGTCACCCAGGGGTCACCCAGGGGTCACCCAGGGGTCAGCAGGGGTCAGGGGTCACTCGGGGTTTGGGGGCTCCCAATCCCTCAGGGGTTCCGGTTTTTGGGGGGTCCCGGATTTTTGGGGTCAGATCTTGATTTTGGGGTCAGATCCTGTTTTTTAGGGTCAGATGCCGGTTTTGGGTCGAATCCCCATTTTTGGGGTTCCCACTCCCTGAGGCCATCCCCATTTTTAGAAAGGTGCTGATCCCAGTGGTCATCCCATTTTTTGGAGTTAGATCCTGATTTTTGGGGTCAAATCCCCGTTTTTGGGGTTCCCACTCCCTGAGATCATCCTGATTTTTGAGGCCAGATGCCATTTTTATACTCCAATCCCCATTTTTATGCTCCAATTCCCATTTTTACACTCAAATCCCCATTTTTTCACTCAAATCCCCATTAGTTACACTCCAATCCCCATTTTTATGCTCTAATCCCCATTTTCACCCTCAAATCCCCATTTTTTGTGCTCCAATCCCCATTTTTAATACTCCAATCCCCATTTTTACACTCCAATCCCCATTTTCATCACTCCAATCACCATTTTTACACTCCAATCCCCATTTTTTATATTAAAATCCCCATTTTTTATACTCAAATCCCCATTTTTATACTCAAATCACCATTTTTACCACTCAAATCCCCATTTTTTATGCCCCAATCCCCATTTTTATGCTCCAATCCCCATTTTTTTACACTCCAATCCCCATTTTCACCACTCCAATCCCCATTTTTATGCTCCAATCCCCATTTTTACACTCAAATCCCCATTTTTTGCACTCCAATCCCCATTTTTACCATTCCAATCCCAATTTTCACCACTCCAATCCCCATTTTTACACTCCAATCCCCATTTTTATGCTCCAATCCCCATTTTTAATACCCCAATCCCCATTTTCACCACTCCAACCCCCATTTTTTATACTTAAATCCCCATTTTTACACTCAAATCCCCATTTTTATGCTCAAATCCCAATTTTTTTCACTCTAATCCCCATTTTTACACTCCAATCCCCATTTCCATGCTCAAATCCCCATTTTTTGAGCCAAAATCCCAATTTTTATACTTAAATCCCCATTTTTACACTCTAACCCTCATTTTTATGCTCCAATCCCCATTTTTAATACTCAAATCCCCATTTTTTGTGCTCAAATCCCCATTTTTAAGACTCAAACCCCAATTCTTTGTGCCCAAATCCCCATTTTTAATACTCAAATCCCCCTTTTTTTCACTCAAACCCCGTTTTTAATACTCAGATCCTCATTTTTAATACTCCAATCCTCATTTTTACAATCAAATCCCCATTTTTATGCTCCAATCCCCATTTTTTACACTCCAATCCCCATTTTTAATACTCCAACCCCCATTTTCACCACTCCAATCCCCATTTTTACCATTCCAAACCCTATTTTTTACACTCAAATCCCCATTTTTTATGCTCCAATCCCATTTTTACCACTCCAATCCCCATTTTCACCACTCCAACCTCCATTTTTATGGTCCAATCCCCATTTTTCATACTCAAATCCCCATTTTTTGCTCTCCAATCCCCATTTTTATGCTCCAACCCCCATTTTCACCACTCCAATCCCCATTTTCACCACTCCAATCCCCATTTTCACCACCCCAATCCCCATTTTTATATTAAAATCCCCATTTTTTATACTCAAATCCCCATTTTTATACTCAAATCACCATTTTTACCACTCAAATCCCCATTTTTTATGCTCCAATCCCCATTTTTTTACACTCCAATCCCCATTTTCACCACTCCAATCCCCATTTTTATGCTCCAATCCCCATTTTTACACTCCCATCCCCATTTTTAATAATCAAATCCCCATTTTTTGTGCTCCAATCCCCATTTTTTATGCCCCATTTTCACCACCCCAACCCCCATTTTCCCCTCCCCCTCTCTCCCCTCAGCCTCTCCCCTCACATCCCCCTCACAGCCCCGCTCCCGTTCCCCCGGCCCCGCTCCCGTTCCCGACCTGAGTCCCGGCGCTGTCACGGAGGCCGCGGACGAGCCCCGGGAGGGCCCCGCGGTGCGGGGGCAGCGCCGAGAGCGCCGAGAGCGCCTCGAGCAGCGGCGCGGCCGGAGGGGCCGGAGGGGCCCGCGGCGCCGCCACCGCCGCCATGGCCGCGCGTCTTCGCCGCGCACGGTGATGACGTCAGCGCGCGGGAAAAAAGGGGGCGGGGTTTGCGCACCACCGCCATGGCCGCGCGTCTTCCCCGCGCACGTTGATGACGTCAGAGCGCGGGAAAAACGGGGGCGGGGTTTGCGTGAGGGGGGGTGGGCGTGGCCTGAACAATCCGGGTTATAAATATTAGTAAGGAGCGTGGTATGGGAAATCCGGCTTATAAATATTAATTAGAAGCGTGGCCTGGAGAAATCCGGGCTATAAATATTAATTAGGGGAGTGGCCTGAGAAATCCAGGCCGTAAATTAAAATTAGGGGCGTTGCGTAGGGAAATCCGCCTAATACATATTAACTAGAGGCGTGGCCTGGATAATTTAGGATTATAAATATTAATTAGAGGCCTGGCCTGGGTTATCTGGGCCATAAAAGGAAATTATGAGGTGTAACCTGGGGAAATCCGGTCTATAAATATTAATTAAAGGCGTGGCCTGGATAAATCCGGGTTATAAATGGTAATTAGGGGGCGTAATCTGGAGAAATCCGTGCTATAAATATTAATTAGAGGCGTGGCCTGGATAAATTCGGGTTATAAATCATAATTAAAGGCTTGGCCTGGGAAATCCTGCCTATAAATATTAATTAAAGGCCTGGCCTGGATAATTTAGGGTTATAAATGGTAATTAGGGGGCGTAATCTGGAGAAATCCGTGCTATAAATATTAATTAGAGGCGTGGCCTGGATAAATTCGGGTTATAAATCATAATTAAAGGCTTGGCCTGGGAAATCCTGCCTATAAATATTAATTAAAGGCCTGGCCTGGATAATTTAGGGTTATAAATGGTAATTAGGAGCGTGGCCTGGAGAAATCCGGGATATAAAAGGAGATGAGGGGCGTGGTATGGAAAAAAGTTAATGTATTAATAAAAGCCTTAAATCCCCCACACTCCCCGCCCCGATCCAGTTCTCCTCCCTCCTCTGGAGCTGAGTCTGAGGGGAATCCAGGACACTGCGGGGACTTTGTGGTGCAGAGACGCTCCTGAGGGAGCCGCGAGTGATTTTGAGGCGATTTCGGGAGATTTTGGGGCGGATTTTGGGTGTTTTTTGACGCTGAACAGCCTTGGAGGACCCAAAACCACCGAGACGAGGCGGAGCGGCCGCGGCGCCACCACCGACTTCCGGCTAGAGCGGCCCCTGGCGGGCGCTTCCGCTCACGTGACATACTCCCCGCGCTGCCATTGGTGGAGGGAAGCGGAAGTGGAGGGAAGAGGAGGCGGAAGCGGCGCGGGCAGCATGGCGGGGTTCGGGGTGGCCAACGAGCGGCTGCGGGCGCTGGAGGAGCTGGAGCGCGAAATCGGCGCGTCCCTGCAGAGCGCGGGTGGGCGGAGCCTCTGGAAAAGGGGCGGGGTTTGCGCGGGGGGGGAGGGGCGCGGAGAAAGGGGGGAGGGGCCGCAGAGTTTGGTTGAGGGGGAGGCACTTCCGGGTTTGGGTGGGCGTGGCTTATGTTGCCATGGGGATGTGGGAGGGCGGTGATTGGCGGGGTGGAAAAGGGGCGGGGTTTGAACGGATGGGGGCGTGGTCACTGGAGGGGCGTGGTCAGCGCTCAGGTGACCTTCGAGGGACCAATGGGAGAGGCAGAAATGGGGTCAGAGGTCGCGGGGAGAGGTCACAGGTGTGCCCAGGTGTGCCCAGGTGTCCCCAGGTGGCCCCCAGGTGTCCCCAGGTGTATCCCAGGTGTCCCCAGGTGTCCCCAGGTGTGTCCCAGGTGTGCCCAGGTGTCCCCCAGGTGCCCCCAGGTGTCCCCAGGTGTATCCCAGGTGTGCCCCAGGTGGCCCCCAGGTGTGCCCAGGTGTGCCCAGGTGTATCTCTGGTGTGCTCCAGGTGTGCCCCAGGTGTGCACAGGTGTCCACAGGTGTGCCCAGGTGTGCCCAAGATGCCCCTAGGTGTACCCCCAGGTGTGCCCAGGTGTGCCTCAGGTGCCCCAGATGTGCCCAGGTGTGCCCAGGTGTGCCCAGGTGTTCTCAGGTGTGCCCAGGTGTGCCCCAGATGTGCCTAGGTACCCCCCAGGTGTGCCCAGGTGTAACCAAGATGCCCCCAGGTTTGCCCCAGGTGGCCCCCAGGTGTGCCCAGCTGTGCCCAGGTGCCCTCAGGTGGGCCCCAGATGTGTCACACATGTGCCCCAGGTGTGCCCAGGTGTCCCCCAGGTGTGCCCAGGTGTGCCCAGGTGTGCCCAGGTGTATCCCAGGTGTGCCCAGGAGCCCCCAGGTGTGCCTCAGGTGCCCCCAGGTGCCCCCAGCTGTGCCCCAGCTGTGTCCCGGGTGTGCCCAGGTGTGCCATGTACCCCCAGGTGTGCCCCAGGTGAGACTCCAGCTGTGCCCAGGTGTGCCCAAGATGCCCTCAGATGTGCCCCAGGTGTGCCCCAGCTGTGCTCAGGTGTGACCAAGATGCCCCAGGTGTACCCCCAGATGTGCCTCAGGTGCCCCCAGCTGTGACCAGGTGTGCCCAGGTGTATCTCAGGTGCCCCCAGGTGTGCCCAGGTGTGCCCAGGTGTGACCCAGGTGTGCCCCCAGGGCTGGTGATCCTGGAGCTGTCCAAGGAGAAGCCTCAGGAGCGGCACCTGGACCGTCAGTGCGCCCAGTTCGGGGCCGCCGTGGCCAAGGTGGAGGCGGAGCTCTCGGCCCAGATCCGCTACCTGACCCAGGTGAGCCCCCAGGGGGGGTTTGGGGGGTCCCAGGTGGGTTTGGGGTGTCCCAGGTGAGATTTGGGGTGTCCCAGGTGGGATTTGGGGTGTCCCAGGTGAGATTTGGGGTGTCCCAGGTGAGGTTTGGGGGGGTCCCAGGTGGGGTTTGGGGTGTCCCAGGTGGGATTTGGGGTGTCCCAGGTGGGGTTTGGGGTGTCCCAGGTGAGATTTGGGGTGTCCCAGGTGGGGTTTGGGGTGTCCCAGGTGGGTTTGGGGTGTCCCAGGGGAGATTTGGGGTGTCCCAGGTGGGGTTTGGGGTGTCCCAGGTGGGTTTGGGGTGTCCCAGGTGGGGTTTGGGGTGTCCCAGGTGAGATTTGGGGTGTCCCAGGTGGGGTTTGGGGTGTCCCAGGTGGGTTTGGGGTGTCCCAGGTGAGATTTGGGGTGTCCCAGGTGGGGTTTGGGGTGTCCCAGGTGGGTTTGGGGTGTCCCAGGTGAGATTTGGGGTGTCCCAGGTGGGGTTTGGGGTGTCCCAGGTGGGTTTGGGGTGTCCCAGGTGGGGTTTGGGGTGTCCCAGGTGAGATTTGGGGTGTCCCAGGTGGGGTTTGGGGTGTCCCAGGTGGGATTTGGGGTGTCCCAGGTGGGGTTTGGGGTGTCCCAGGTGAGATTTGGGGTGTCCCAGGTGGGGTTTGGGGTGTCCCAGGTGGGTTTGGGGTGTCCCAGGTGAGATTTGGGGTGTCCCAGGTGGGGTTTGGGGTGTCCCAGGTGGGTTTGGGGTGTCCCAGGTGGGGTTTGGGGTGTCCCAGGTGGGGTTTGGGGTGTCCCAGGTGGGGTTTGGGGTGTCCCAGGTGGGTTTGGGGTGTCCCAGGTGAGATTTGGGGTGTCCCAGGTGGGGTTTGGGGTGTCCCAGGTGGGTTTGGGGTGTCCCAGGTGGGGTTTGGGGTGTCCCAGGTGAGATTTGGGGTGTCCCAGGTGGGGTTTGGGGTGTCCCAGGTGGGTTTGGGGTGTCCCAGGTGGGGTTTGGGGGGATTTCGGGTGTCCCAGGTACAATTTGGGGTGTCCCAGGTGGGGTTTGGGGTGTCCCAGGTGAGATTTGGGGTGTCCCAGGTGAGATTTGGGGTGTCCCAGGTGGGATTTGGGGTGTCCCAGGTGAGGTTTGGGGTGTCCCAGGTGAGATTTGGGGTGTCCCAGGTGAGATTTGGGGTGTCCCAGGTGGGATTTGGGGTGTCCCAGGTGGGGTTTGGGGTGTCCCAGGTGGGATTTGGGGTGTCCCAGGTGGGTTTGGGGTGTCCCAGGTGAGATTTGGGGTGTCCCAGGTGAGATTTGGGGTGTCCCAGGTGGGTTTGGGGAGTCCCAGAGGGGGTTTGGGGTGTCCCAGGTGAGATTTGGGGTGTCCCAGATGGGATTTGGGGTGTCCCAGGTGGGTTTGGGGTGTCCCAGGTGGGATTTGGGGTGTCCCAGGTGGGTTTGGGGGGTCCCAGGTGGGGTTTGGGGGTCCCAGGTGGGGTTTGGGGTGTCCCAGGTGGGGTTTGGGGTGTCCCAGGTGGGATTTGGGGTGTCCCATGAAGGATTTGGGGTGTCCCAGGTGGGGTTTGGGGTGCCCCAGGTGAGATTTGGGGTGTCCCAGGTGGGTTTGGGGTGTCCCAGGTGGGTTTGGGGTGTCCCAGGTGGGGTTTGGGGTGTCCCAGGTGGGATTTGGGGTGTCCCAGGTGGGGTTTGGGGTGTCCCAGGTGGGTTTGGGGCGTCCCAGGTGAGATTTGGGGTGTCCCAGGTGGGTTTGGGGTGTCCCAGGTGAGATTTGGGGTGTCCCAGGTGGGTTTGGGGTGTCCCAGGTGGGGTTTGGGGTGTCCCATTAAGAATTTGGGGTGTCCCAGGTGAGATTTGGGGTGTCCCAGGTGAGATTTGGGGTGTCCCAGGTGGGTTTGGGGTGTCCCAGGTGGGATTTGGGGTGTCCCAGGTGAGGTTTGGGGGGATTTGGGGTGTCCCAGGTGAGATTTGGGGTGTCCCAGGTGGGATTTGGGGTGTCCCAGGTAGGTTTGGGGTGTCCCAGGTGGGTTTGGGGTGTCCCAGGTGAGATTTGGGGTGTCCCAGGTGAGATTTGGGGTGTCCCAGGTGGGGTTTGGGGTGTCCCAGGTGGGGTTTGGGGTGTCCCAGGTGGGGTTTGGGGTGTCCCAGGTGGGATTTGGGGTGTCCCAGGTGAGATTTGGGGTGTCCCAGGTGAGATTTGGGGTGTCCCAGGTAGGTTTGGGGTGTCCCAGGTGGGGTTTGGGGTGCCCCAGGTGGGGTTTGGGGTGTCCCAGGTGGGATTTGGGGTGTCCCAGGTGGGGTTTGGGGTGTCCCAGGTGAGGTTTGGGGTGTCCCAGGTGGGATTTGGGGTGTCCCAGGTGGGTTTGGGGTGTCCCAGGTGAGATTTGGGGGGGTTTGGGGTGTCCCAGGTGAGATTTGGGGTGTCCCAGGTGGGGTTTGGGGTGTCCCAGGTGGGGTTTGGGGTGTCCCAGGTGGGGTTTGGGGTGTCCCAGGTGGGATTTGGGGTGTCCCAGGTGAGATTTGGGGTGTCCCAGGTGAGATTTGGGGTGTCCCAGGTGGGGTTTGGGGTGTCCCAGGTGGGGTTTGGGGTGTCCCAGGTGGGATTTGGGGTGTCCCAGGTGAACTTTGGGGGGTCCCAGGTGGGGTTTGGGGTGTCCCAGATGGGATTTGGGGTGTCCCAGGTGGGATTTGGGGTGTCCCAGGTGGGGTTTGGGGTGTCCCAGGTGAGGTTTGGGGTGTCCCAGGTGGGTTTGGGATGTCCCAGGTGAGATTTGGGGTGTCCCAGGTGGGATTTGGGGTGTCCCAGGTGAACTTTGGGGTGTCCCAGGTGGGGTTTGGGGTGTCCCAGGTGGGATTTGGGGTGTCCCAGGTGGGGTTTGGGGTGCCCCAGGTGAGATTTGGGGTGCCCCAGGTGAGATTTGGGGTGTCCCAGGTGGGGTTTGGGGTGTCCCAGGTGGGATTTGGGGTGTCCCAGGTGGGGTTTGGGGGTCCCAGGTGAGATTTGGGGTGTCCCAGGTGAGTTTTTAATGATGTTTTTTTGGGGTTTTGGAGTCTCCCATGTGGAATTTGGGAGTTTTGGGGTGTCCCAAGCAGGATTTGGGATTTTCGGGGTACCCCAAGCAGATTTTAGGATTTTTGGGGTGCCCCAGGTGTACCCCAGGTGCGTCTCTCACCTGCCCAGGTGAGTTTGGGGCATTCCAGGTGAGTTCTTAGTACTGTTCCTTTGGGATTTTTGGGGTGCCCCATGTGGGATTTGGGATTTTCGAGGTACCCCAAGCAGATTTTAGGATTTTTGGGGTGCCCCAGGTGTACCCCAGGTGCGTCTCTCACCTGCACAGGTGAGTTTTTAGTGCCGTTCCTTTGAGGATTTTGGTTTTTTGGGGTTCCCCAGTTGGGATTTGGGATTTTTGGGTTGCCCCAGGTGGGATTTGGGATTTTGGGGTGCCCCAGGTGTGTCTCTCACCTGCCCAGGTGAGTTCGGGGCATTCCAGGTGAGTTTTTAATTATGTTTCTTTGGGGATTTTGGAGTCTCCCATGCGGGATTTGGGATTTTTGGAGTCTCCAATTTGGGATTTGGGATTTTTGGGGTGCCCCATGTACGATTTGGGGTACCCCAAGCAGATTTTAGGATTTTTGGGGTGCCCAGGTGTACCCCAGGTGTGTATCTCACCTGCCCAGGTGAGTTCGGGGCATTCCAGGTGAGTTTTTAATGATTTTTTTTGGGATTTTCGGGGCACCCCAGGCAGGATTTGGGATTTTTGGGGTACCCCAATCAGGATTTAGGATTTTTGGGGTGCCCAGGTGTGCCCAGGTGCGTCTCTCCCCGCAGGTGGCCACGGGGCAGCCCCACGAGGGCTCGAGCTACGCGGCGCGCAAGAGCTGCCAACTGGCGCTGAACCGGCTCGACTACGCCCGGCGGCGCCTGGCCGAGCTGGCACGCGCCTGCGAGCTGATGCTGGAGCCCTGACACACCTGGGCACACCTGGCACACCTGGGCACACCTGGGGAGATGGCCGGGACACCGCGGGACACACCTGGAATGGCCTCGGGACACCAAAATGTGGAAAAAATTGGATTTTATTGGGGTGGGACACCTTGAAAACAGTGGTAAGAGACTCTGGGCACACCTGGGCACACCTGGGCACTCCTGGGCACACCTGGCACACCTGGGGAGATCGCCAGGACAGCGTGAGACACACCTGGAAGAGCCTCAGAACGGAAAAATTGGATTTTATTGGGATTTTATTGGGATTTTATTGGGGTGTGAAAATGCTGAGAGACCCTGGGCACACCTGGGCACACCTGGGCACACCTGGCACACCTGGGCACGGCGTGGGACACACCTGGAAGAGGCTCAGAACAGAAAAATTGGATTTTATTGGGAATTTATTGGGGTTTTATTGGGGTGTGACAGCCCTGAGGGACTCTGGGCACACCTGGGCACACCTGGGCACACCTGGGCACACCTGGGCACAGCTGGCACGGCGTGGGACACACCTGGGCACACCTGGAAGAGGCTCAGAACGGAAAAATTGGATTTTATTGGGATTTTATTGGGATTTTATTGGGATTTTATTGGGGTGTGAAAATGTTGAGACCCCCTGGGCACACCTGGGCACACCTGAGGCACACCTGGGCACAGCTGGGCACACCTGGGCACAGCTGGGCACACCTGGGCACAGCGTGAGATACACCTGGAAAAGCCTCAGAATGGAAAAATTGGATTTTATTGGGATTTTATTGGGATTTTATTGGGGTGTGACAGCACTGAGAGACTTTGGGCACACCTGGGCACACCTGGGCACACCTGGGCACACCTGGGCACAGCGTGAGATACACCTGGAAAAGCCTCAGCACGGAAAAATGGGATTTTATTCGGAATTTATTGGGATTTTATTGGGGTGTGGCACCTTGGGGAGAGCACTGAGAGACTCTGGGCACACCTGGGCACACCTGGGCACACCTGGGCACACCTGGGGCACACCTGGGCATGGCATGGGTCACACCTGGAATGGACACCAAAATGTGGGAAAATGGGAATTTATTGGGAATTTATTGGGATTTTATTGGAGTGTGGCACCTTGGGGAGAGCACTGAGAGACTCTGGGCACACCTGGGCACACCTGGGCACGGCGTGGGACACACCTGGAATGGCCTCGGGACACCAAAATCGGGGAAAATGGGATTTTATTGGGAATTTATTGGGATTTTATTATGGTGTGACTGCCCTGAGAGATTCTGGGCACACCTGGGCACACCTGGACACACCTGGCACACCTGGGCACACCTGGGGAGATGGCCGGGACAGCCCTCAGGGCACCAAAATGTGGAAAAATGGGAATTTATTGGGAATTTTTTGGTGTTTTATTGGGGTGTGACTGCCCTGAGGGACTCTGGGCACACCTGAGCACACCTGGGCACACCTGGAACACACCTGGGCACACCTGGGACACACCTGGGACACACCTGGGCACACCTGGGACACACCTGGACACACCTGGGATACACCTGGGATACACCTGGGCACACCTGGGCTCACCTGGGACACACCTGGGATATACCTGGGCTCACCTGGGACACACCTGGGATACACCTGGGCACACCTGGAACACACCTGGGCACACCTGGGCACACCTGGGGCCCCCCAGGTGCCACCCCCACCCCTGGAGCCCCCCCAAAATAAAGGGACACCGCGGTGGCCTCGAGACCTGGAGGGGACTCGGAGTTTTTTGGGGGTCCTGGGAGGGAATTTGGGGTCCCGGGGGGGATTTGGGGGAAAATTTGGGGGGTCTGG
This sequence comes from Taeniopygia guttata, assembly GCF_003957565.2. NCBI lineage: Eukaryota > Metazoa > Chordata > Aves > Passeriformes > Estrildidae > Taeniopygia > Taeniopygia guttata. The sequence goes on from NC_054764.1 coordinate 1,020,360, forward strand.
GGAGAAAATTGGGAAATCCCCACCAGGACCCCCCAAATCCCCCCTAAAACCCCCCAAATTTACCCCAAATCTTCCAAAAATCCCCCCCCAGCAGCCGCGAGTACGTCTGAGCGACCCCCGCCCCAATTTGGGGACCCCCCGAGCCCATCTGGGCCGTGCCCCCCACTCGGGGCTCCCCCCGAGCTGGCACAGGTTGTGCAGCAGGACCCAAAATCACCCCGGGACCCCCAAAAATCCCCCCAAAAATCCCCCCAAAATCCTTTCCAGACA
>NC_054764.1:1020652-1046348 GCF_003957565.2 Taeniopygia guttata
GTGTCCCCCCAAAAAAGGGGTTCCCCATGAAAAGGCCCCACTGGGATTCGAACCCGGGACCTCCTGGTTACTTTAACCAAAAAAACCCAAAAAATCCCATTTTTTCACCCAAAATTCGGTATTTTTTCCCCAAAATCCGTTTTTTTTTCCCCTAAATTTTGTATCCCCCATTAAATGTGGGGGTGTCCCCCCCAAAAAAGGGGGTGTCCCCCCAAAAAGGGGGTGCCCCATTAAAAGGCACCGGCCCAGGAGCTCCTGGTTACTTTAACCAAAAAAACCCCTAAAAAATCGCATTTTTTCACCCAAAATTCGCCGTTTTTTCCCCAAAATCCGTTTTTTTCCCCTAAATTTTGTATCCCCATTAAATGTGGGGGTGTCCCCCCAAAAATGGGGGTTCCCCCAAAATGGGGTTCCCCATTAAAAGGCCCCACTGGGATTCGAACCCGGGAGCTCCTGGTTACTTTAACCAAAAAAAACCCTAAAAATCACATTTTTTCACCCAAGCTTTGGCGTTTTTTCCCCAAAATCAGTTTTTTTTCCCCTAAATTTTGTATCCCCCATTAAATGTGGGGGTGTCCCCCCCAAAAAGGGGGTGTCCCCCCAAAAAGGGGGTGTCCCATTAAAAGGCACCGGCCCAGGAGCTCCTGGTTACTTTAACCAAAAAAACCCCAAAAAATCCCATTTTTTCACCCAAAATTCGGCTTTTTTTCCCCAAAATCTGTTTTTTTCCCCTAAATTTTGTATCCCCATTAAATGTGGGGGTGTCCCCCCAAAAAATGGGGGTTCCCCCAAAAAAGGGGGTGCCCCATTAAAAGGCCCCACTGGGATTCGAACCCGGGACCTCCTGGTTACTTTAACCAAATAATCCCCAAAAAATCCCATTTTTTCACCCAAAATTCGCCGTTTTTTCCCCAAAATCTGTTTTTTTCCCCTAAATTTTGTATCCCCCATTAAATGTGGGGGTGTCCCCCCAAAAAAAGGGGGTGTCCCCCCCAAAAAGGGGGTGCCCCATTAAAAGGCCCCACTGGGATTCGAACCCGGGACCTCCTGGTTACTTTAACCAAAAAAACCCCAAAATTCAGCATTTTTTCACCAAAATTCGCCATTTTTTCCCCAAAATCCTATTTTTCGCCCCCAAAATCCGAAGTTTTCACCCCAAATTCGGGTTTTTCTCCCAGGAAACCACAGAGACGCCGCCGGTGGGACCAAAAGCTTTTAAAAACGGGGGGGGGGGTCCCAAATGTCCGTCTGTCCTGGGGGGGGGAGGGGCGGACCCCCCCCAAATCCCCCCCCCCCCCCCCAAAATTAACCCCCCCCCTCAATTCAGGCACGTGGGGGGGGAGGGGGTGGGGGAGGGGCGCCAAAACCCCACTGCCCCCCCCCCAAAATTGAATTTCCACCCCCCAAAAAAATGAGGAGGGGGAGAAGAGTCCCAGGGGGGGTCCCGGGGGTCCCATCCCGGGGGTCTCGGGGGGTCCCGGGGGGTCCCAGGATCCTCTTGGGGTCCCGGGGGTCCCATCCTGGGGGTCCCCGAGGTGTCCTGGAGGTCCCGGGGGTCTCCAGAGGGTCCCGGGGTTGTTCCTGGGGGACCCATCCTGGGGGTCCCGGGGGTCCCCGAGGTGTCCTGGGGGTCCCGGGGCGTTCCCCAGAGGGTCCCGGGGGTCTCAGGGCTCTCCAGGGGTCCCATCCCGGGGGTCCCGGGAGTCTCGGGGGGTCCCATCCCATGGGGGTCCCAGGGTTCGGAGGGTCCCCAAGGTGTCCTGGGGGTCCCGGGGGTCCCATGGGAGTCCTGGGGGTCTCCAGGGGTCCCATCCTGGGGGTCCTGGGGGTCCCCGAGAGTCCCGGGGGTCCCGGGGGTCTCATGGGGGTCCTGGGGGGTTCCCCAGAGGGTCCCCGAGGGTCCCGGGGTTGTTCCTGGGGGTCCCGGGGCTCTCCAGGGGTCCCATCCCGGGGGGTCCCGGGGGTCTCCAAGAGGCCTGGGGGTCCCTGAGAGTCCCGGGGGTCCCATCCCGGGGGTCTCGGGGCTCCCGGGGGTCTCCGGGGTTCCCATCCTGGGGGTCCCCGAGGTGTCCTGCGGGTCCCATGGGGGTCCCAGGGGTCCCATCCTGGGGGTCCCATGGGGGTCCTGGGGGGTCCCCAGAGGGTCTCGAGGATCCTGGGGGTCCCGGGGTTGTTCCTGGGGGTCCTGGGGGTCTCCAGGGGTCCTATCCTGGGGGTCCCGGGGGGTTCCCCAGAGGGTCCCGGGGCTCCCATGAGGGTCCTGGGGGTCTCCAAGAGTCCTGGGGTTCCCATGGGGGTCCCGGGGGGTCCCAGGGGTCCCGGGGGTCCCATCCCGGGGGTCCCGGGGGGTCCCGGGGGTCTCCGGGGTCACCACAGGCGGTGCTGGTGGAGGTTGCGGCTCAGCACAGAGCGAACGTCGGCCGTGAACCTGAATTTGGGGAGGGGGACGGGGTGAGACCTCCACCCCTAAAAAATCCAAAAAAAACTCCTCGAAGACCCCCCCCAAATCACCCCCAAACCCCTCCAGGACCCCCCAAATCCCCCCAAAACCCTTTCAGGACCCCCTAAATCCCCCCCAGGTCCCCCCAAATCCCCCCAAAACCTTCCCAGGACCCCCTAAATCCCCTCCAGGACCCCCAAATCCCCTCCAGGACCCCTAAATCCCCTCCAGGATCCCCTAAATCCCCTCCAGGACCCCCCAAATCCCCCCTAAATCCCCTCCCGGACCCCCCAAAACCCTTTCAGGACTCCCCAAATCCCCCCCAAGCTCCTCCAGAACCCCCCAAACCTCCTCAAATCCCCCCCACATCCCTCCAGGACCCCCTAAATCCCCTCCAGGACCGCCCAAACGCCCCCCAGGACCCCCCAAATCCCCCCAAAACCCATCCAGGACCCCCAAATCCCCCCCAAATCCCCTCCAGGACCCCCGAAATTCCCCCCAAACCCTCTCAGGATGCCCTAAATCCCCTCCAGGACCCCCCCAAATCCCCCCTAAATCCCCTCCAGGACCCCCCAAATCCCCCCTAAATCCCCTCCAGGACCGCCCAAACCCCCCCCAGGACCCCCCAAATCCCCCCAAAACCCCTCCAGGACCCCCCAAACCTCCTCAAATCCCCCCCAAAACCCTTCCAGGACCCCCCAAATCCCCCCCAAACCCCACCCAGGATCCCTCAAACCCCTCCAGGATGCCCCAAAAACCCCTCCAGGCTCCCCTAAATCCCTTCCAGGACCCCAAAATCCCCTCCAGGACCCCCCAAATCCCCCCTAAATCCCCTCCAGGACCCCCAAAACCCCTCCAGGACCCCCCAAATCCCCCCAAAATCCCTCCAGGACCTCCAAAATCCCTCCAAAATCCCCTCCAGGACCCACCAAACCCCCCCAAAACCCTCCCAGGACCCCCAAAATCCTCCCCAAGCCCCTTCCCGGACCCCCCAAACCCCCCCAGGTCCCCCCAAAACCCCTCCAGGACCCCCCAACCCCCTCCAGGACCCCACAAAATCCCTCCAAGACCCCCCAATTCCCCCCCAAGCCCCTCCAGGACCCCCTAAATCCCCTCCAGGACCCCCCAAATCCCCCCAAAACCCTTTCAGGACCCCCCCAAATCCCCCCCAAAACTCCCCCAGAACCCCCCAAATCCCCCCAAACCCCTCCAGGACCCCCCAATCTCGCCAAAATCCCTCCAGGACCCCCTAAATCCCCTCCAGGACCCCCCAAATCCCCTCCAGGACCCCCCAAATCCCCTCCAGGACCCCCTAAATCCCCTCCAGGACCCCCCAAACCTCCTCAAATCCCCCCCCAAACCCCTCCAGGACCCCCCAAAATCCCCCCAAATCCCTCCAAAACACTCCCAGGACACCCTAAATCCCCTCCAGGACCCCCCAATTCCCTTCCAGGACCCCCCAACCCCCTCCAGGACCCCCCAAAATCCCCCCAAATCCCTCCAAAACACTCCCAGGACCCCCCAAACCCCCTCCAGGACCCCCCAAACCCTTCCAGGACCCCCCAAACCCTTCCAGGACCCCCCAAACCCCTCCAGGACCCCCTAAACCCCCCCAGGACCCCCCAAATCCCCCCGAATCCCCCCTGCCCACCTGAGCGCGTCCAGCATGGGCAGGAGGTTGAGCAGCGCCGTGTCCCCGGGGTCACTGAACCACGACTTGATGGGGATGGCGTTGTCTGGGGGGGTTTTTTGGGGGTTTTGGGGGGTCTTGGGGGAGTTTTGGGGGGTCCCCGGAGGATTTGGGGGGTCCCAAAGGAATTTTGGGTGGGATTTGGGGGATTTTGGGGGAGGTTTTGGGGGTCCCCGGGGTCACTGAACCACGACTTGATGGGGATGGCGTTGTCTGGGGAAATTTTGGGGGGTCTTGGGGGAGTTTTGGGGGGTCCCCGGAGGATTTGGGGGTCCTGGATGGGATCTGGGGGGTCCCGGGAGGATTTTGGGTGGGATTTGGGGGATTTTTGGGGAGGTTTTGGGGGTCCCCGGGGTCACTGAACCACGACTTGATGGGGATGGCGTCTGGGGGGATTTAGGGGGGTTTTGGGGGTCCCAAAAAGATTTTGGGTGAGATTTGGGGGTCTTGGGTGAGATTTGGGAGTCCTGGGGGAGTTTTAAGGGATTTTTGGGGGTCCTGGGGAGGATTTGGGGGTTTTAGGGGAGGTTTTGGGGGGTCCCCGGAGGATTTGGGGGTCCTGGATGGGATCTGGGGGGTCCTGGGAGGATTTTGGGTGGGATTTGGGAGATTTTAGGGGAGGTTTTGGGGGTCCTGGGGGAGTTTTGAGGGATTTTTGGGTGTCCTGGGGGGAATTTGGGGGATCCTGGAAGGATCTGGGGGGATTTGGGGGATTTTTGGGGGTCCTGGGGGGGATTTGGGGGTTTTTGGGGGAGGTTTTGGGGGGTCCCCAGGGGATTTAGGGGGTTTTGGGGGGTCTTGGGGGGGATTTGGGGGTTTTTGGGGGAGGTTTTGGGGGGTCCCCAGGGGATTTAGGGGGTTTTGGGGGTCTTGGGGGGGATTTAGGGGGGTCTTGGGGGAGTTTTGGGGGGTCCCCGGAGGATTTGGGGGTCCTGGATGGGATCTGGGGGGTCCTGGGAGGATTTCGGGGGGGATTTGGGGGTCCTGGGGGAGTTTTGGGGGATTTTTGGGGGTCCTGGGGGGGAATTTGGGGGGGTCCCAAAGGGATTTTGGGGCGATTTCAGGATGGGGATTTTTGGGATATTCCATAAATATTTTTGGAATTTCTTGGGATATTTTTAGGAATATTTTTGGGACATTTTTTGGGATATTTTGAGAGTATTTTTTGGGATATTTTTGGGGATATTTTGGGAATTTTTTAGAATATTTATTAGGAATATTTTTAGGAATATTTTTGGGATATTTTTAGGGTATTTTTGGGATTTTTTAGAATTTTTTTAGGATATTTATTAGTAATATTTTTAGGTCTATTTTTAGGATACTTTTGGTATATTTAAGGAATATTTTTGGGATATTTTGAGAGTATTTTTTGGGATATTTTTGGGCTATTTTGGGGACATTTTTGGGGCTATTTTGGGAATTTTTGGGTACCTGGGTGGCTGCGGTAGGCGCCAGGTGAGTTGTCCAGGATGACGATGCTGGACAGACCCCGGTGGGGGGATTTGGGGGGGATTTTTTGGGAGATTTTTGGGGTAATTTTTGGGAATTTTGGGACGGGGATTTTTTCGATGATCCCGAGGATATTTTGGGGATATTTTGGGCATTTTTGGGTACCTGGGTGGCTGCGGTAGGCGCCAGGTGAGTTGTCCAGGATGACGATGCTGGACAGACCCCGGGGGGGATTTGGGGGGGATTTTTGGGGAGATTTTTGGGGCGATTTTTGGGAATTTTGGGACGCGGATTTTTGGGATATTTTTGGGGATATTTTGGGAATTTTTGGGTACCTGGGTGGCTCCTGTAGGCGCCAGGTGAGTTGTCCAGGATGACGATGCTGGACAGGCCCCGGGGGGGGATTTGGGGGGGATTTTTGGGGCGATTTTTGGGAATTTTGGGACAGGGATATTTTTGATGATCCCGAGGATATTTTGGGGATATTTTGGGGCTATTTTGGGAATTTTTGGGTACCTGGGTGGCTGCGGTAGGCGCCAGGTGAGTTGTCCAGGATGACGATGCTGGACAGGTCGCTGTGCACCACCGACAGGTCTTTGATGTAACTGCCCAACTCCAGCGTGCAGTGCTGGGGGCGGGGCCGCGTCAGGGACACGCCCACCGCACCTGGGACACGCCCACCACACCTGGACACGCCCACCGCACCTGGGACACACCCAGGGACACGCCCACCGCACCTGGACACGCCCACCGCCACACCTGGGACACGCCCACCGCACCTGGGACACGCCCACCGCACCTGGGACACGCCCTGGGACACGCCCACCGCACCTGGACATGCCCACCTCACCTAGACACGCCCACTGCCACACCTGGGACACGCCCACCGCACCTGGACACACCCAGGGACACGCCCACCTCACCTGGTACACGCCCACCGCCACGCCCACTGAGTGGTTCAGGATGAACCCAGCCCCTCACCTGTCCCAGTCTCACCTGTCCAGGTGTCCCTCACCTGTCCCAGATGTGTTTCACCTGTCCCAGGTGTGTCTCACCTGTCCCACCTGTCCCTCACCTGTCCCAAATGTGTCTCATCTGTCCCCCACCTGTCCCAGGTGTCCCTCACTTATTCCAGGTGTGTCTAATCTGTCCCTTCCCTGTCCCAGTGTCCCTCACCTGTCCCAGGTGTGTCTCACCTGTCCCTCACCTGTCCCAGTGTCCCTCACCTGTCCCAGGTGTGTCTCACCTGTCCCAGTGTCCCTCACCTGTCCCAGGTGTATCTAACCTGTCTCACCTGTCCCTCACCTGTCCCAGTGTCCCTCACCTGTCCCAGTGTCCCTCACCTGTCCCAGTGTCCCTCAGCTATCCCAGGTGTGTCTCACCTGTCCCTCACCTGTCCCACCTGTCCCTCACCTGTCTCACCTGTCTCACCTGCCCAGGTGTGTCTGACCTGCCCAGGTGTCCCTCACCTGTCCCTCACCTGTCTCACCTGTCTCACCTGCCCAGGTGTGTCTGACCTGCCCAGGTGTGCCTCACCTGTCCCACCTGTCCCAGGTGTGTCCCACCTGTCCCAGTGTCCCTCACCTGTCCCAGTGTCCCTCACCTGTCCCTCACCTGCCCCAGGTGTGTCCCTCACCTGTCCCAGGTGTGTCTCACCTGTCCCTCACATGTCCCTCACCTGTCTCACCTGTCCCAGATGTGTCTCACCTGTCCCTCACCTGTCCCAGTGTCCCTCACCTGTCCCTCACCTGTCCCAGGTGTCCCTCACCTGTCTCACCTGTCCCAGTGTCCCTCACCCGTCCCTCACCTGCCCAGGTGTGTCTCACCTGTCTCAGGTGTGTCCCTCACCCGTCCCACCTGCCCAGGTGTGCCTCACCTGTCGGTAGTAGCGCCGGTTGAGGATGCTGCGGTTGTTGTCCAGCTTGTTGGCCACGGCGCAGCCGTAGATCTCCATGCTGGCCGTGAACACCACCAGCTCGTACCACTGGCTCACCTGGGGCATTTTGGGGGAAATTCATGGGATTTTGGGAAAAATTGGGAATTTTGGGGAAAAATTTGGGGATTTTGGGTGATTTTTGGGGGATTTTTGGGCAGTTTTGGGGGTCTCAGGTGGGGTTTGGGCCGTAGATCTCCATGCTGGCCGTGAACACCACCAGCTCGTACCACTGGCTCACCTGGGGCATTTTGGGGGAAATTCATGGGATTTTGGGAAAAATTGGGAAAAATTCTGGAAATTTTGGGAAAAATTGGGATTTTTGGGGGTATTTTGGGGGTCTCAGGTGGGGTTTGAGGCTGTAGATCTCCATGCTGGCCGTGAACACCACCAGCTCGTACCACTGGCTCACCTGGGGGGTTTTGGGGGAAATTCATGGGATTTTGGGAAAATTCCACGAATTTTGGGAAAAATTGGGCAAAAACTGGGGAAAAATTGGGGAAAAATTGGGAATTTTGGGGGTCTCAGGTGGGTTTGGGCCGTAGATCTCCATGCTGGCCGTGAACACCACCAGCTCGTACCACTGGCTCACCTGGGGCGTTTTGGGGGAAATTCATGGGATTTTGGGAAAATTCAAAAAATTCTGGGAAAAATTGGGGAAAATTGGGAATTTTGGGGGCATTTTGGGGGTCTCAGGTGGGTTTGGGGCCGTAGATCTCCATGCTGGCCGTGAACACCACCAGCTCGTACCACTGGCTCACCTGGGGGGTTTTGGGGGAAATTCACGAGATTTTGGGAAAAATTGGGAATTTTGGGGAACAATTTGGGGATTTGGGGTGATTTTTGGGTGATTTTTGGGGAGATTCTGGGGGTCTCAGGTGGGGTTTGGGGCTGTAGATCTCCATGCTGGCCGTGAACACCACCAGCTCGTACCACTGGCTCACCTGGGGCGTTTTGGGGGAAATTCATGGGATTTTGGGAAAATTCCAAAAATTTTGGGAAAAATTGAGGAAAATTTGGGAATTTTGGGGGATTTTTGGGGGATTTTTGGGGAGTTTGGGGTCTCAGGGGGGTTTGGGGCCGTAGATCTCCATGCTGGCCGTGAACACCACCAGCTCGTACCACTGGCTCACCTGGGGCGTTTTGGGGGAAATTCATGGGATTTTGGGAAAATTCTCAGAATTTTGGGAAAATTTGGGGAAAAATTGGGGAAAAATTGGGAATTTTGGGGTATTTTGGGGGTCTCAGGTGGGGTTTGGGGCCGTAGATCTCCATGCTGGCCGTGAACACCACCAGCTCCTACCACTGGCTCACCTGGGGCATTTTGGGGGAAATTCATGGGATTTTGGGAAAAACTGGGAAAAATTCTGGGAGTTTTGGGAAATATTGGGAAAAAATTGGGAATTTTGGGGGTATTTGGGGGTATTTTGGGGGTCTCAGGTGGGGTTTGGGGCCGTAGATCTCCATGCTGGCCGTGAACACCACCAGCTCGTACCTCACCTGGAGAAATTTGTAATTTTGGGGTAAATTCATGGAATTTTGGGAAAATTTGGGAATTTTGGGGAAAAATTTGGGGATTTTGGGTGATTTTTGGGCAGTTTTGGGGGTCTCAGGTGGGGTTTGGGGCCGTAGATCTCCGTGCTGGCCGTGAACACCACCAGCTCACCCGAATTTTGGGAGTTTTGGGGAATTTTGGGTAATTTTGGGGAATTTTGGGGATTTGGGACGGGTTTGGCCGGGTTTTGGGGTGGATTTTGGGGTGAATTTGGGGCTTTTTGGGGTCACTCACCACCTCCAGGAAGAAATCCACGTGGGGCCGTTTGTGCACGAAGAACCTCACGGGGTGTTTGTCGATCACCACCTGCGGACCCCAAAATCCACACTGGGACCCCAAAATTTGATCCAGGAACCCCCAAATCCGCACTGGGAACCCCAAAATCCACACTGGGACCCCAAAAATTGGACCCAGAACCCCAAAATCGGCACTGGGACCCCAAAATCCGCACTGGGACCCCAAAATTCCTCCTGGGATCCCAAAAATCGAACCCAGAAACCCCAAAATCCACACTGGGACCCCAAAATCCGCACTGGGACCCCAAAATCCGACCCTGAACCCCAAAATTCCTCCTGGGAACCCCAAAATCGAACCCAGAAATCCCAAAATCAGCACTGGGACCCCAAAATCCACACTGGGACCCCAAAAATTGGACCCAGAACCCCAAAATCGGCACTTGGACCCCAAAATCCGACCCTGAACCCCAAAATTCCTCCTGGGAACCCCAAAATCGGCACTGGGAACCCCAAAATCGGCACTGGGACCCCAAAATTGGCACTGGGACCCCAAAATCGGCACTGGGACCCCAAAATCTAATGCAGGAACCCAAAAATCGGCACTTGGACCCCAAAATCGGACCCTGAACCCCAAAATCCACACTGGGATCCCAAAATCCGTACTGGAACCCCAAAATCGGAACTGGGAACCCCAAAATTGGCACTGGGACCCCCAAAATCGAATGCAGGAACCCCAAAATCGGCGCTTGGACCCCAAAATCCGCACTGGGACCCCAAAATTCCTCCTGGGATCCCCAAAATCGGCACCGGGACCTCAAAATTTGCCCCAGGAACCCCAAAATTGGACCCAGGACAACAAAATTGAACCTGGGAACCCCAAAATTGGCCCAAAACCCCCAAAATTGGATCTGGGGACCCCAAAATTCCTCCTGGGAACCCAAAAATCAGCCCTGGGAACCCCAAAATTCACCCTAAACCCCTCAAAATTCCCAAAACTTCCGGAATTTCCCCCAAACCTTGAGGATGAAGTCGGGGGGGGTCCCGGGCCGCACCGTGGGCCTCAGGATACCCAAAAATACCCCAAAAAACGCCAAAAAAACCCCTAAAAAACGTTGAAAACGCCCCTAAAACTGCCCCAAACTCTCCAAAATTTTCCCAAATTTTCCCAAAACTTCCGGAATTTCCCCCAAACCTTGAGGATGAAGTCGGGGGGGGTCCCGGGCCGCACCGTGGGCCTCAGGATACCCCAAAAATACCCCAAAAAACACCAAAAAAACACAAAAAACCTACAAAAACTCCCCTAAAACTGCCCCAAATTCCCCAAAATTTTCCCAAATTTTCCCGAAAATTCCGGAATTTCCCCCAAACCTTGTGGATGAAGTCGGGGGGGGTCCCGGGCCGCACCGTGGGCCTCCGGATACCCCAAAAATACCCCAAAAAATCCCAAAAAACCTCCAAAAACGCCCCTAAAACTGCCCCAAATCCCCCAAAATTTTCCCAAAAATTCCCAAATTTCCCCAAAACTTCCGGAATTTCCCCCAAACCTTGAGGATGAAGTCGGGGGGGGTCCCGGGCCGCACCGTGGGCCTCAGGGTACCCCAAAAATACCCCAAAAAACGCCAAAAAACCCCAAAAAACCTACAAAAACTCCCCTAAAAAGGCCCCAAATCCCCCAAAATTTTCCCAAAATTTCCCAAAAATTCCGGAATTTCCCCCAAACCTTGAGGATGAAGTCGGGGGGGGTCCCGGGCCGCACCGTGGGCCTCAGGATACCCCAAAAATACCCCAAAAAACACCAAAAAAAACATTAAAAACTCCGAAAACTCCCCTGAAACTGCCCCAAATCCCCCGAAATTTTCCCAAATTTTCCCAAAACTTCCGGAATTTCCCCCAAACCTTGAGGATGAAGTCGGGGGGGGTCCCGGGCCGCACCGTGGGCCTCAGGACGCCGTCGTGGTGGGAGTGGATCAGGGTCTCGTCCAGGTCCAGCACCAGGATCTTCCTCTTCACCTGGTCTGGGGCAAAATTCCCCAATTTAGGGCAACATTTGGGAATCTGGGGCAATTTTGGGGAGTTGGGGGCAGAATTTGGGAATTTAGGGGCAAAATTTGGGAATTTAGGGGCAAAATTTGGGAATTTAGGCAGATTTTGGGAATTTAAGGGCAAAATGTGGGAATTTAAGGGCAAAATTTGGGAAGTTGGGGAAAGAATTTGGGAATTTAGAGGGGAAATATGGGAATTTAGGGGCTCAATTTGGGAATTTGGGGCAGAATTTGGGAATTTAATGGCAAAATTTGGGAATTTATTGGCAAAAATTGGGAATTTAGGGGTAGAATTTGGGAATTAAGAGGGGAAATTTGGGGATTTGGGGCAAAATTTGGGTATTTACGGGCACAATTCCAGGGTTTGGGGGCAAAATTTGAGAATTTAGGGGCAAATTTTGGAAATTTAGGGGCAAAATTTGGGAATTTAAGGGCAAAATTTGGGAATTTGGGGGCAAGATTTTGGAACTTGAGGGCAGAATTTTGGAATTTAGAGGGGAAATTTGGGAATTTGGGGGCCAAATTTGGGAAGTTGGGGCGGAATTTGGGGGCAAAATTTGGGAATTTAGGGCAGAATTTGGGAATTTGGGGGCACAATTCCAGAATATGGGAGAAAAATTTGGAGGTTTGGGTTTTTTCTCTCCCAATTCTGGATTCCTCTCCCTAATTTTAGGATTTTCCACCCCAATTTTGGGATTTCCCACCCCGATTTTGGGTGTTCTCCCCAAATTTTGGGGTTCCCAGCCCAGTTTTGTGATTTTTCTCCCCAATTTTTGGGTGTTCTCCCCAATTTTGGGGTTTCCACCCCAAATTTTGGGATTCCCACCCAGGTTTTGTGATTTCCCTCCCCAATTTCGGGATTTTTCTCCCCAATTATTGGGTTTTCCCCCCAAATTTGGGATTTCCCTCCCCAATTTTGCGATTCCCACCCAAGTTTTTTGATTTTTCTCCCCAATTTTGGGATTTTTCTCCCCAGTTTTGGGTTTTCCCCCCAATTTTGGGGTTCCCGATCCCGAATTTCAGGGTTTCCCCCCAATTTTGGGGTTCCTGACCCCGAATTTGGGGTATTTCCCCCTAAATTTGGGGTTCCCGATCCCGAATTTTGGTTTTCCCCCCCAATTTTGGGTTCCCCATCCCAATTTTGGGGTATTTCCCCCAATTTTGGGATTTCCCTCCCCAATTTTGGGGTTCCGGATCCCGAATTTCGGGTTTTCTCCCCAAATTTGGGGTTCCCGATCCCAAATTTCAGGGATTTCCCCCCAAATTTGGGATTTCCCTCCCCAATTTTGTGATTTTTCTCCCCAGTTTTAGGTTTTATCCCCAATTTTGGGATTCCCAATCCCGAATTTCGGGCTTTCCCCCCCAAATTTGGGATTCCCGATCCCAAATTTTGGGGTATTTCCCCCAATTTTGGGGTTCCCGATCCCGAATTTTGGGGTTTCCCCCCAAATTTGGGGTTCCCGATCCCGAATTTGGGGTATTTCCCCCCAATTTTGGTGTTCCCGACCCCGAATTTGGGGTGTTTCTCCCCAATTTTGGGTTCCCGACCCCGATTTTGGGGTATTTTCCCCCAATTTTGGGGTTCCCGACCCCGATTTTGGGGTGTTTTCCCCAATTTTGGGGTTCCCGATCCCGAATTTCGGGTTTTCTCCCCAATTTTGGGCTTTCCCTCCCCAAATTTGGGTTATTTTCCCCCAATTTTGGCTCACTCAGGCGGTTCCTGGAGATGGGGGACAGGGGCAGGACGTCGTAGCGCACGGTCTGGTACTGGATCACCTGAGGAACCCCAAATTTGGGGGGACCCCGAAATCCGGGAATCCCCAAATTCCATCAGCAGAGCCCAAAAATCCCTCCCCAAAAAAAACCCCAAAAAATTTGGAGCTTCCTGAGCCCCTCAGGGGCGATTTTGGGGGAAAAAACCCCAAAAACGGGGTCAGAACCCCCAAAATTCACCCCCAAAATCCCTCAAAATACACCCAAAATTCCCTCAAAAATCTCCCAAAATCCAATCAAATTTCCCCAAAACCCCCTCAAAATTCCTTCAGGATCCCAAATATTCCCAAATTCCAAAAAAATCCCCCCGAATTTCCTGAATGTCTCAAAAAATCCCCCAAAATTCCCCTAAATTGCCCCAAAACTCCCTCAGCGCCCCAAATTCCCCCCAAAAATCCCCAAAATTTCCAAAAATTCCCAAAAAGTTCCCTTAAATGTCCCAAAAATTCCCCCAAAATTCCTCAAAATTCCCCTAAATCCCCCCAAAACTCCCTCAGGGCCCCCAAATTCCCTTCAAAATCCCCAAAATTCCTCAAAATTCCAAAAAATTCCCAAAAAAGTTCCCTGAAATGTCCCAAAAATTCCCCTAAAATTCCCTCAGGATCCCCAAATTCCCCCAACGTTCCCAAAAAATTCCCCCAAAACCCCAAATTCCCCCCAAAATTCCCTCAAATGTCCCAAAAATCCCAAAATATCCCCCCCAAAATCCCTTAAAATTCTCCTAAATTCCCCCCAAAATCCCCCAAATTCCTCAAAATTCCCAAAAATTCCCTGAAATGTCCCAAAAATTCCCCCAAAATTCCCTCAGGGCCCCCAAATTCCCCCCAAAATCCCCCAAATTCCCCCTAAATTCCCAAAAATTCCCTGAAATGTCCCAAAAATTCCCCCAAAACTCCCTCAGGGCCCCAAATTCCCCCAACATTCCCAAAAATTCCCCCAAAACTCCCCCAAAACCCCAAATTCCCCCCAAAAATTCCCTGAAATGTCCCAAAAATCCCAAAATATCCCCCCCAAAATCCCTTAAAATTCCCCCAAATCCCCCCAAAACTCCCTCAGAGCCCCAAATTCCCCCTAAATTCCCAAAATTCCCAAAAAGTTCCCTGAAATGTCCCAAAAATTCCCCTAAAATTCCCTCAGGACCCCCAAATTCCCCCCAAAATCCCCAAAATTCCTCAAAATTCCCCAAAAGTTCCCTGAAATGTCCTAAAAATTCCCCCAAAACTCCCTCAGGACCCTCAAATTCCCCCAACGTTCCCAAAAATTCCCCCAAAACCCCAAATTCCCCCAAAAATTCCCTGAAATGTCCCAAAAATTCCCCCAAATTCCCAAAAATTCCCCCCAAAATCCCTTAAAATTCTCCTAAATGTTCCCAAAATTCCCATAAATTCCCTGAAATGTCCCAAAAATTCCCCCAAAACTCCCTCAAAACCCCAAATTCCCCCCAAAATCCCCAAAATTCCCAAAAATTCCCAAAAAAATTCCCTGAAATGTCCCAAAAATTCCCCCAAATTCCCAAAAATTCCCCCCAAAATCCCTTAAAATTCCCCTAAATTCCCCCAAAACTCCCTCAGGGCCCCAAATTCCCCCAAAATTCCCCCCAAAATTCCCAAATTTCCATTCCGGGCAGTCCCGGCCCCTCCCCCCATCCCAAAATATCCGCGGCCCCTCCCCCACCCCCCCCTGACCCCCCCGGGCCGGATTCAACCTTGAAAGAGCCAAAAATTCCCAAAAATTCCCAAAATTCGCCCCAAAATCCCCCAAATTCTCCCCCAAATGGGCCAAAATCCCCCTCAGGTGATCCCAGAATTCCCAAAAATCCAAAAATTGGCCCCAAAAAAGCCCCACGTGACCCCCCCCCCCACCTTCAAACCCCAAATTTATTCCAAAATGTCCCAAATTTATCCCAAAATATCCCAAATTTACCCCAAAATGTTCCAGACTATCCCCAAATATGCAAAAATATTCTGAATTAATCCCAAAATATCCCAAAATGTCCCAAATTATCCCCAAATATTCCAAAATATTCTGAATTTATCCCAAAATGTCCCAAATTTATCCCAAGATGTCCAAAATTATCCCAAAATCACCTGAATTTACCCCAAAATATCCCGAATTTATCCCAAAATATCCCTAATTATCCCAAAATATCCCAAAATATTCTGAATTTATCCCCAAAATATCTCAAATTATCCCAAATTTACCCCAAAATGTCCCGAATATATCCCCCAATTATCCCAATATATCCCAAAATATTCTGAAATATTCTGAATTTATCCCCAAATTACTCCAAAATATCCCGAATTTACCCCAAAGTGTCCTAAATTATCCCAATATATCCCAAAATATTCTGAATTTATTCCAAATTTATCCCAAAATATCCCGAATTTACCCCAAATTATCCCAAATTTATCCCAAAAATCCCCCAAAATTCCCAAAAAATTGCCCCAAAATTCTCAAAAAAGCCCCCAAAAAGTCTCGGTTCCATTCCCGTTATCCCGTTATCCCGTTATCCATCCCCGTTATCCCATTTGCATTTTCCCGGTTCCATTCCCGTTATCCCGGTTCCATTCCTGGTTTTCCTCTCCCTTTATCCCGTTCCATTCCCGTTATCCCATTCCCGTTATCCCGGTTCCATTCCCGTTATTCCGGTTCCGTTCCCGGTTCCATTCCCGTTATCCCGTTATCCCATTCCATTCCCGTTATCCCATTTGCATTTTCCCGGTTCCGTTCCTGTTATCCCCGTTCCATTCCCGGTTTTCCCCTCCTGGTTCCCGTTCCATTCCCGTTATCCCATTCCCGTTATCCCGTTCCCGTTATCCCGTTCCATTCCCTTTATCCGGTTCCATTCCCGTTATCCCGTTCCCGTTCCATTCCCGGTTTTCCTCTCCCGTTATCCCGTTCCCGTTATCCCGTTCCATTCCCGGTTTTCCATCCCCGTTATCCCGTTCCATTCCCGGTTTTCCATCCCCGTTATCCCGTTCCCGTTATCCCATTCCCGGTTCCATTCCCGGTTTTCCCCTCCTGTTATCCCGTTCCATTCCCGGTTTTCCATCCCCGTTATCCCGTTCCCGTTATCCCATTCCCGGTTCCATTCCCGGTTTTCCCCTCCCGTTATCCCATTCCCGGTTCCATTCCCGTTATCCCATTCCCGGTATCCCGTTCCATTCCCGTTTTCCCGGTTCCATTCCCGTTATCCAGTTCCCGTTATCCCGTTCCCGTTAACTCCGCTCCATCCCCATTATCCCGGTTCCATTCCCGGTTCCATTCCCGGTTTTCCTCTCCCGTTATCCCGTTCCATTCCCGTTAACTCCGCTCCATTCCCGTTATCCCGTTCCGTTCCCGTTATCCCGTTTGCATTTTCCCGGTTCCATTCCCGGTTCCATTCCCGGTTCCATTCCCGTTATCCCATTCCCGTTATCCCATTTGCATTATCCCGGTTCCATTCCCGTTATCTCCGTTCCATTCCCGTTATCCCATTCCCATTTTTCCTCTCCCGTTATCCCATTCCCGTTATCCCGGTTCCATCCCCGTTATCCCATTCCCGGTTCCATTCCCGTTATCCCGTTCCCGTTATCCCGGTTCCATTCCCGTTATCTCCGTTCCATTCCCGTTATCCCATTCCATTCCCGTTCCGTTCCCGTTCCCCCTCCCGGTTCCCCCCGGTACTCACGGTGCGGACCTGCCTCCGCAGCAGGTACAGCACGAAGCTCCAGAGTTTGGCGGCGAAGGCCACGAAGGAGCGGAGACCGAGCAGGCACTGACTGCGCATCATCCCGGTACCGGCCCCGGTACCGGCACCGGCCGCGCCGCCGCGCTCCGCCAGCTCCGCCTCCGCCGCTCCGCCGCCGCCTGCGGCCCGCCCCGGCTCGGGGGGCGCTGCCGGGGCCCGGCCCGGGGCCGCTCGGGGGCTCCGCGGCCTCACCGGGGCTCCACCGGGGCCGCCACCGGCGCCGCCATCGCCGCCATCGCCCGGCGGCACTTCCGGTAGCGGCACTTCCGGCAGCGGCACTTCCGGCAGCAGCACTTTCGGCAGAGGCACTTCCGGCAGCGGCACTTCCGGCAGCGGCACTTCCGGGGCACGCACCACGCACGGGGGGCGTGGTTATATCACCATTCACACCAATGGAGAGGGCGTGGCTTAGGCAAAGGGGCGTGGCCTCTAATAACGATAGTTAATATAAGTATTGTGTCTGTGGGCGTGGTTATGTAAATTAAGTGAAACAGCGTTGCTATAGTAAAAAGCAGGCGGTGATTGACGGCGCTTTATGTAAATGAAGGGGCGTGGTTTCTGTCCGCGGGATGGTAATACTGAAATGATTGGCAGCTCGTTTATGTAAATTAGGGGCGTGGTTTTCGCTGTTGGAATGAATACACGTGGAGTGATTGGCAGCTCGTTTATGTAAATTAGGGCCGTGGTTTTCGCTGTGTGAATGAATACACGTTGAGTGTCTCTCGGGGGGCGCTGCCGGGGCCGGGCCCGGGGCCGCTCCGGAGCTCCGCGGCCTCACCGGGGCTCCACCGGGGCCGCCACCGGCGCCGCCATCGCCCGGCGGCACTTCCGGCAGCGGCACTTCCGGGGCACGCAGCCACGCACGGGAGGCGTGGTTATACAAATGAAAAGGGCGTGGCTTCCACAGATGGGCGGAGCCTCTAAAAACGCGGCTCAATGGAAGGGGTGTGGC
Source organism: Taeniopygia guttata (assembly GCF_003957565.2). Classification (NCBI taxonomy): domain Eukaryota; kingdom Metazoa; phylum Chordata; class Aves; order Passeriformes; family Estrildidae; genus Taeniopygia; species Taeniopygia guttata. Next base: position 1,038,453 of record NC_054764.1, read on the forward strand.
TATGGGCGGGGCTATGCAAATAACCAGGCCAGCGCGTATAATAATGAGTGGGCGGGGCTTGACGCCGCCGTTATGGAAATAAGGAGGCGTGGTTTAGGCAGTTAGGGGAAAGTATTGGCTGTATGTAAATGAGGGGCGTGGTTTCAGCCGTGGGAATGAATAGCCGAGGGGTGATTGACAGTTTGGCATTTTCCCCCTAAAATTGGGATTTTTTTCACCCTAAAATTGCGATTTTTTTCTCTCTAAAATTGGGATTTTCCCCAAAAAATCTGAGATTTTTTTTCCCTCCAAAATTTGGGATTTTTCCCCCCTAAAAATGGGAATTTTCCCCTAAAATTGGGACTTTTTTCTCTCTAAAATTGGGATTTTTTTTCTCTCTGAAACTGGGATTTTCCCCCCAAAATTTGGGATATCCCCCCCTAAAATGGGATTTTTCCCTCCAAAATTTGGATTCTTTCCCCTAAAATTGGGATTTTTTTTTCTCCCTAAAAATTGGACATTTTTTCTTTCTAAAATTGGAATTTTTTTCCCCTAAAATTGGGATTTTTTTTCTCCCCAAAATTTGGGATTTTCCCCCCTAAATTGGGATTTCTTTTCGCTGTAAAATTGGGAATTTTTTTCCCAAAATTTGGGATTTTCCCCCCTAAATTTGAATTTTTTTTCCTCTCTAAAATAAGTTTGTTTTCGCTGTAAAACTGCGATTTTTTTTCCCAAAATTTGGGATTTTTACCCCAAAACGACCACGGGAGGGTGGGGGAGGAGCAGCTCCTTTATTGGGGTCCCAAATTCGGGGATTTTCCCCCCAAATTTGGGGTTCCGGGGGGGGGTCACAGCTCCAGGTCCTCGTCGGGGTCCTCGAAGTCCTCGGGGGGCGGCTCGGGGTCGCTCCTGGAAATTTGGGGAAAATTTGGGAGATTTTGGGAAAAATTAGAAAAATTATTGGGGAAATCTGGAAAATTTGGGGGAATTTTGGGGGGAATTTTTGGGAAGAATTTCAGGGATTTTTGGTGGATTTTGGGGGGATTTATGGGGATTTTTTGCAAATTTTGGGGAATTTTTGGGGAATTTTTGCAAATTTTGGGGGATTTTTGGGGAATTTTTGCAAATTTTCGAGGATTTTTCGGGAATTTTGGAGGGATTTCAGGAGGAATTTTGGGGTGGATTTTTGGGAGGAATTTCAGGGATTTTGGGGGAATTTTTGGGGGGATTTTACCAAATTTTCGGGGAATTTTGTGAGGATTTTTGGGCAATTTCAGGAGGAATTTTGGGGTGAATTTTTGGGAGGAATTTCAGGAATTTTGGGAGGATTTTTGGGGGCATTTTACCAAATATTTGGGCATTTTTGAAGGGGATTTTGGGGCAATTTTGGGAGGATTTGGGGAGGAATTTTGGGCATTTTTTGGGGTGATTTTGGGGGATTTTGGGCGATTTGGGGAGGATTTTTAGGGGGGTTTTTGAGGAGGGATTTCAGATATTCTTGGTGGATTTTTGGGGTGATTTCGGGGGATTTTGGGGGGATTTGGGGAGGATTTTTAGGGGGATTTTTGAGGAGGAATTTCAGGGATTTTTGGCGGATTTTTGGGGTGATTTTGGGTGGATTTTTGGATGATTTGGGGAGGATTTTTAGGGGATTTTTGAGGAGGGATTTCAGGGGTTCCTGGCAGATTTTTGGGGTGATTTTGGGGGATTTTGGGGCGCCCCAAACTCACCTGAGCAGGTACGGGGGGGTCAGGGCCGCCCTCGCCGCCCACTCGGCCCCCGACAGCCCCAGGCGGAAGGTCAGGGGGGTCCCCCCAAAATTTGGGGATTTTTGGGGCTTTTTGGGCTCCCCCCAATTTGGGGAGGGGTCTCCGGGGGTCGGGGGGGGCTCGGCCTGGGGGGGCCCCCCCAAGGAGCCGTCGGGGAGGAGGGTCAGGGTCTCCTGGGGGGAGGGGAGAGACCAAAATCAGCCAAATTCACCCCAAAATCAGCCCAAATTCACCCCAAAAATCGGCCCAAAATCACCCCAAAATCAGCCCAAAAATCGGCCCAAAATCATCCCTGAAATCAGCCCAAATTCACCCCAAAATCAGCCCAAATTCACCCCAAAATCAGCCCAAATTCACCCCAAAATCAGCCCAAAATCACCCAAAATTGACCCAACTTCAACCCAAAATTCACCCCAAAAATCGCCCCAAATTCACCCCAAAAATCGGCCCAAAAATCGGCCCAAATTCACCCCAAAATGAGCCCAAATTCAGCCCAAGATCAGCCCAAATTCACACAAAAATCAGCCCAAAGTAACCCAAAAATCAGCCCAAATTCACCCCAAGATCACCCCAAATTCACACCAAAATCCTCCCAAAATTCACCCCAAAACTCACCCCAAAAATCAGCCCAAATTCACCCCAAATTTAGCCCGAAAATCAGCCCAAATTCACCCCAAAATCAGCCCAAATTCACCCCAAAATCAGCCCAAATTCAGGGCAAAGTCACCCCAAATTCATCCCAAAAATCAGCCCAAATTCACCCCAGAATCTCTCCAAATTTATCCTCAAATCCACCCCAGAAATACCCCAAATTAACCCCAAAAGTCACCCCAAAATCAGCCCAAAAATCACCCCAAATTTACCCTCAAAGTCACCTCCCACTCACCCCAAAATTCACCCCCAGAATAGCCCAAATTCACCCCAAAATCCCCTCCAAACATCCAGGATCCCCGAAATCCCCCCCAGAAGCCCCCAAAATCCCCTTTAAATCCCCCAAATCCCCTTTAAATCCCCCAAACCCCCCCAAAATGTGCCCAGGACCCCCCAAAGTCCCCCCAGGACCCCCAAAAACCCCCCCAAAATCCCCTTTAGACCCCTCAGGACTCCCCAAAATCCCCCCAGGACCCCCAAAATCCCCTTTGAATCCCCCAAAATCCTCCAGGACACCCCAAAATCCCCCCCCAGGACCCCCAAAATCCCCTTTAAATCCCCCAAAAAGCCCAAAAATCCCCTTTAAATCCCCCAGGACCCCCAAATTCTCCCCACCTGGAGGGGTCCCCCCCCTTTCTGGGGGTCCCGGAGCAGCCGCAGCCTCCGGGGGGCTCCGGGGGTCTCGGGGGGCCCCCCCAGGATCAGCTGGGCCCGGGCGAGACCCCCGAGAGCCCCCAAAAGGTGGGGGGGGTGCAGCTCCTGGTGCAGCAGCGCCACAATTCGGGGAGGGGGATCTGGGGGGGGAATTGGGGAACCCCAAAATCGCCTCGAAATTCATCAAAATACCCAAAAAAAACCCCAAAAAAACCCCCCAAAAAAACCCCAAAATCACCTCGAAATTCCTCAAAAGCCCCGAAAAAAAAAAACCCAAAAAAACCCCAAAATTCCCCCAAAAAAATCTTCGGAGAAACATCCGGGAATTACAGAAATACCCCCAAAAGTCACCCCGAAATTCACCCCAGAGCCCCAAAATCCTCCCCAAATCACCCAGGAGCCCCCAAATCGTACCCCAAAATCTCCCCAAATTTCCCCCAAATCCCCCCAAACCCTCCCCAAATTGCCACAGATTTCCCCCAAAATCCCCCCAAAACCCCCCAAACCCCCAAAAATCTTCAAAATCCCCCCAAACCCCCAAAAACCCCCAAAATCCCCCCAAAATCCCGAAACCCTCCCCAAAATCTGGCCCCAAACCCCAAAAATCCCCCCAAAACCCCCAAATACCCCCCAAACCCCCAAAAATCCCCAAAATATCCCCCAAAAACCCCTCGAATCCCCCCAAAATCCCAAAACCCTCCCCAAAAACCCCCCAAATCCCCCCAAACCCCCAAAATCCCTCCAAATTTACCCCAAACCCCCCCAAAATCCCCCCAAAATTTTGAAACCCTCTCGAAAATCTCCCCAAAAATCCCCCCAAAAACCCCCAAATCCCCCCAAAAATCCCCAAAACCCATCAAATCCCCCTAAAATCCCAAAATCCCCCTAAAAATCCCCCAAAACCCCCCAAACCCCCAAAATCCCTCCAAATTTACCCCAAAACCTCCCCAAATCCTCCCCAAATTCCCCCAAAATTTCCCCCAAACCCCCCAAATTTCTCCCAAATCCCCAAAATCCCCTCAAAACCCCTCTGAACCCCCCCCAAAATCCCCCCAAAAGCCCTCTGAATCCCCCCCAAAATCCCCCTAAACCCCCCCCAAACCCTCGTCAAACCCCTCAAATCCCCCCAAAATTCCCCCAAACCCCCCAAATCACCCCCAAACCCCCCCCAAAACCCCCCAAAACTCCCCCAAACCCCCCCAAATCCCCCCAAAACCCCCCAAAACCCCTCTGAATCCCCCCCAAACCCCCCAAAATCCCCCCCAAACCCCCAAATTTCCCCCAAACTCCAGCCCCAAACCCCCAAATTTCCCCCAAATCCCCCCAAATCCCCCCAAACCCCCCCCAAACTCACCTTTTCGGGGTGCCCCCCCCAGCAGCGCCCCGAGGCGGCGGCAGAGGTGGGGGAGGGGCTCCCGCAGCAGCGCCCAACTCAGCGAGTCCAACAGCAGCACCGGGGCGGGGGAGGGGAGACCCCCCAAAACCCCCCCAAAAATCCCCCCCGGGCCTGGGGGGGCCCGGCCCAGCCAGCCCAGGGGGTCCCCGAAAAGGTCCTGGAACTGCAGCCTGGAAATTTTTGGGGGGATTGGGGGGATTTTGGGGGGATTTGGGGGGAATTTTGGGGGTTTTGGGGGGATTTGGGGGGATTTTGGGGGGATTTGGGGGGAATTTTGGGGGGTTTTGGGGGGTTTGGGGGGATTTTGGGGGGGGGTTTAGAGATTTTGGGGGTTTTGGGGGGATTTTGGGGGGTTTTGGGGGGATTTTGGGGGGATGTTGGGGGGATTTCAGGGTTTTTTTGGGGGGGTTTAGAGATTTTGGGGGATTTGGAGGGGGATTCAGGGTTTTTTTGGGGGGTTTGGAGGGATTTTGGGGGATTTTGGGGGGTTTTGGGGGGATTTGAGGGGAATTCGGGGTTTTTTTGGGGGGAGGTTAGGGATTTTGGGGGTTTTGGGGGGAATTTGGGGGGATTTAGGAATTTGGGGGGGATTTGAGGGTGATTCAGGGGGTTTTGGGGGGGATTTACAGATTTTGGGGGGATTTTGGGGGGATTTGGGAGGATTTTAGGGGGATTTGAGGGGATTTGAGGGGGATTCGGGGTTTTTTTTGGGGGTTTACAGATTTTGGGGGGTTTGGGGGGATTTTGGGGGAATTTGAGGGAGTTTAGGGATTTTGGGGACATTTGGGAAGAATTTGAGGGGGATTCAGGGTTTTTAGAGGTTTTTGGGGTGGTTTTGGGGTGGATTTTGGGGGATTTCAGGGTGTTTTGGGGTGGTTTTGAGGGTTTTTGGGGTGGATTTTGAGGTGGTTTTTGGGGTTGTTTTTAGGGGGTTTTTGGGAAATTTCACGGTGTTTTGGGGTGGTTTTTGGGGGGTTTTAGGGTGGTTTTGGTGTGATTTTTTGGGAGGTTTCAGGGTGGCTTTTGGGTGTTTTTTGGGCTGGTTGTTGGCCTGGTTTTGGGGTGGTTTTTGGGGTGGTTTTTGGGGAGTTTTGGGGTGGATTTTGGGGTGTTTTCGGGGTGTTCTGGGCTCACCTCTCCCTGACGTGGGGGTTCAGCCCCTCCTGGAACTGCTCCCGGGGCACCTCCAGGAGCACCACGAGAACCTGCTCGGCCCTGGGGGGGAATTTGGGGGTTCGGAGCCCTTCGGGACCCCCAAAAAACACCCAAAACCACCCAAACCCCCTAAAAACTCCCCAAAACCACCTCAAAACCCCCTAAAAACTCCCAAAAACTCCCCAAAAACCACCCCAAAACCCCCAAAACCACCCAAAACCCCCTAAAAGCTCCCAAAAAACCCCCAAAGCCCCCTAAAAACTCCCAAAACCACCCCAAAAACCAACAAAAATACCCCAAAACCTCTAAAATCTCCAAAAACCACCAAAAACCCGGCCAGATCCACCCCAGAAACCCCCAAAAATCTCCCAAATCCCCCAAAATTCCCCAAATCCCCCCGAAAACTCCCAAATTCACCCAAAAATTCCCCAAATCCCCCCAAATCCCCCCCATAATCCCCCAAATTCACCCCAAAATTTCCCCAGAATCCCCAAAACCCTCAACATTTCCCCAAATCTCGCAAATCCCCCCCAAATCCCCCAAAATCTCCCCGAAATCCCTGACAGGCCCCCAAAATTCCCCAGAATCCCCAAAATTTCCCCCAAATCCTCCAAAATCTCCCCGAAATCCCCTGAGAGCCCCCAAAATCCCCCTGAAATCTCCCCAAATCCCCCAAATCTTCCCCATAATTTCTTAAATTCCCCCCAAAATTTCCCCAAATCCTCCAAAATCTCCCCGAAATCCCCCCAAAATCCCCAAATTTCCCCAAATTTCCCTCACCTGGCCACGGCCTCGCTGGCGATCGCCCTCAGGAGGCTCCGACCCTCGGACCCGACATTGTCTGAGGGGGGAAAATGGGTGAGACCCCCAAATTCCAGACCCCCAAAATACCCCAAAAAATCCCCCAAAAATTCCCCCAAAAATCCCCCCCAAAATCCCTCAAAAATCCCCAAAAAATCCCCCAAAAATCCCTCAAAAATCCCCTCAAAAATCCCCCAAAAACACCCAAAAACCCCCAAAAATCCCCTCCAAACCCCCCACCCCGCACCCTCCAACCCCTCCAAACCTTCAGCGCCCCCAAAAAATCCCCAAAAATCCCCAAATTCGCCCCAAAATTCTCGCGCACCAATGACGAGCAGCAGCCCCCCGCGGCCCAGCGCCTCCAGCATCGTCGCGCGGCGCCTCCCGATGACGTCACGAGCGGAAATGGCCGCCGCCATTCCCCCGCGCGACACCGCTGTACGGAAACGGGAGCCGCCATGATTGTTCCGGCGCCTCCGTGATGACGCAAGCGGCGCAGATGTGATGTCATCGTACGGCGGAGCGCGCCGCCATGATGGAAAAGGGGAATTTGGGGGAATTTTGGGGTTTTTTGGGGTTTCCGGGTTGGATTTTGCCTCAAATCCTCGAATTTGGATAAAAAGGGGAAAGCGGGTGGGAAAAAAGCTAAAAAAAAAGCGGAAAAAAGCGGGAAAAATCCCGGAGTCCGTTCCGGGTCGGGCGCCGCCATTGCCACGGGAGGCAATTGATGGGAATTCCCGAAATTCCCAATTTTCCGTGAATTTTCCCTTTTCTTTCACCCTTTTCCCGCCTTTTTGGGAAAGGATGGATTTTTAGGGGGATTTTTGGGGCAATTTTGGGGATCACAGCGGAGTTTTGGGGATCTCTGATGGGTTTTGGGGAAGTTTAGGGGAGATTTTGGGGTCTAAAATGGATTTGTGGGGGGATTTTGGGGCCTCAGATGGAATTTTTGGGGGAATTTTGGGGAGATTTTTGGGGTCTCCGATGGATTTTGGGGGTCTCAGAGTGTGGAGAGATGAGCACCCAAATTTTGGGGGCCTCAAGAGGTTCCAGATCCCAAATTTGGGGTCCCAGGAGCTCAAAGAGCCAAATTTTGGGAATCTCAGACCCAAATTTGGGGTTCTGGGGGTTCAAAATCAAAATTTGGGGTTTGGGACCCAATTTTGGGGGTCCTGAGGGGATTTTGGGCATCCCAGAGGGGCCAAACCCCAAATTTTGGGGGTCCTGGGGCAACTTTTGGGGGTTCCAGGGAATTTTGGAGATCCAGAAGCTCAAATTTTGGGGCTCAATAATCCAAATTTTTGGGATTTTGGGGGTTCAAGACCCAAAATTTGGAATTTTGGACGTTCAAATACCCAAATTTTGAGGATTTTGGGAGCTAAAAACCCAATTTTTGGGGATTTTGGGGATGAAGAACCCAAATCTTGGGGGTTTAAAACCCAAATTTTGGGAATTTTTAGGAGTTAAACCCCCAAATTTTGGCGTTTTCAG